>JAOTOL010000956.1:55000-184212 GCA_034440575.1 Imbricaverruca yamaguchii
CGTCCGCCTCGGCCGCCACGCCGCTGAACATCACCGGCAGCTGCAACACAGAGCCGTCTGCACTGCAACATCACCGGCAGCTGCAGCACAGAGCCGTCTACACTGCAACATCACCGGCAGCTGCAGACAGAGCCGTCTGCACTGCAACATCACCGGCAGCTGTAGCACAGAGCCGTCTACACTGCAGCACAGCCGTCTACACTGCAACATCACCGGCAGCTGCAACACAGACCGTCTACACTGCAACACAGAGCCGTCTACACTGCAACATCACCGGCAGCTGCAACACAGAGCCGTCTACACTGCAACATCACCGGCAGCTGCAACACAGAGCCGTCTGCACTGCAACATCACCGGCAGCTGCAACACAGAGCCGTCTACACTGCAACATCACCGGCAGCTGCAACACAGAGCCGTCTACACTGCAACATCACCGGCAGCTGCAGCATAGAGCCGTCTACACTGCAGCACAGCAGTCTACACTGCAATCACAGAGTGGTCTACATTGCAGAAGAGAGTGGCGCCGGGATGTCTGCACACCGATAACGAACGGCGCACACAGAGGTGAAAAAGCATCGCCAATGGTTGACTGCGAGTAGGGTTGACCCTCCAACCTGAGCGCATCAGCTATCCAACCAGCCACCCAACCACCCACACCAGCCACCCACACCAGCCACCCACACCAGCCACCCACACCAGCGACCCCACCAGCCACCACCACCAGCCACCCCACCAGCCACCCCACCAGCCACACCACCAGCCACACCACCAGCCACACCAGCAGCCCCCCACCAGCTACTTACGACACACTTGCTGAAGCGGTCATACAGCGTGCCCAGCCACACCAGCAGCCACCCACCAGCCCCCACTTACGACACACTTGCTGAAGCGGTCATACAGCGTGCCCAGCCACACCAGCAGCCACCCCCCACCCCCCCACCAGCCACTTACGACACACTTGCTGAAGCGGTCATACAGCGTGCCCAGCCACACCAGCAGCCACCCCACCAGCCCCCCACCAGCCACTTACGACACACTTGCTGAAGCGGTCATACAGCGTGCCCAGCCACACCAGCAGCCACCCCACCAGCCAGCCACTTACGACACACTTGCTGAAGCGTCATACAGCGTGCCCAGCCACCACCACCAGCCACCCCACCAGCCACCCACCAGCCACCCCACCAGCCACCCCACCAGCCACCCCACCAGCCACCCCACCAGCCACCCCACCAGCCACCCCACCAGCCACCCCACCAGCCACCCCAGCACCACCAGCCACACCAGCCACCCCACCACCCCACCAGCTACTTACGACACACTTGCTGAAGCGGTCATACAGCGTGCCCAGCCACCCACCAGCCACCCCACCAGCTACTTACGACACACTTGCTGAAGCGGTCATACAGCGTGCCCAGCCACACCAGCAGCCACCCACCAGCTACCGACACACTTGGAAGCGGTCGCGTCCAGCCACACCGCAGCCACCCCACCAGCTACTTACGACACACTTGCTGAAGCGGTCATACAGCGTGCCCAGCCACACCAGCAGCCACACCACCAGCCACCCCACCAGCTACTTACGACACACTTGCTGAAGCGGTCATACAGCGTGCCCAGCCACACCACCAGCCACCCCACCAGCTACTTACGACACACTTGCTGAAGCGGTCATACAGCGTGCCCCACCAGCAGCCACACCAGCAGCCACCCCACCAGCTACTTACGACACACTTGCTGAAGCGGTCATACAGCGTGCCCAGCCACACCAGCAGCCACACCCACCAGCCACCCCACCAGCTACTTACGACACACTTGCTGAAGCGGTCATACAGCGTGCCCAGCCACACCACCAGCCACACCACCAGCCACCGCACCAGCCACCCCCACCAGCTACTTACGACACACTTGCTGAAGCGGTCATACAGCGTGCCCATGTCGAAGTAGAGCCGCTGCTCCACCACGGCCCGCTGCTTGGGGTCGGTCGGGTAGAGCGCCGCGCCGCCGTACTTGGAGATCAGGTACGTGAGGATGGCCCGACTGGGGCAGCACGGGAGAGTCAGTTGGGCACACGAGGACTGGGGCAGCACGGCAGCGTCGGTCGGTACGTGAGGACTGGGGCAGCACGGCAGGTCAGTAGTACATAGAGGACTGGGGCAGCACGGCAGCGTCAGTCGGGTACGTGAGGATGGCCCGACTGGGGCAGCACGGGAGGTCAGTCAGGTACATAGAGGACTGGGGCAGCACGGCAGCGTCAGTCGGGTCCATGAGGACTGGGGCAGCACGGCAGCGTCAGTCGGGTACGTGAGGATGGCCCGACTGGGGCAGCACGGGAGCGTCAGTCAGGTACGTAGAGGACTGGGGCAGCACGGCAGAGTCAGTCAGGTACGTGAGGACTGGGGCAGCACGGCAGCGTCAGTCGGGTACGTAGATGGACTGGGGCAGCACGGCAGCGTCAGTCGGGCACGTAGAGGACTGGGGCAGCACGGCAGCCAGGCACACGAGGACTGGGGCAGCACGGCAGCGTCAGTCGGGCACACGAGGACTGGGGCAGCACGGCAGCGTCAGTCAGGTACGTGAGGATGGCCCGACTGGGGCAGCACGGGAGAGTCAGTCGGGTACACATGAGGACTGGGGCAGCACGGCAGCGTCAGTCAGGTACGTGAGGACTGGGGCAGCACGGCAGCGTCAGTCGGGTACGTGAGGATGGCCCGACTGGGGCAGCACGGCAGCGTCAGTCGGGTACATGAGGACTGGGGCAGCACGGCAGCGTCAGTCGGGTACATGAGGACTGGGGCAGCACGGCAGCGTCAGTCAGGTACGTGAGGATGGCCCGACTGGGGCAGCACGGCAGCGTCAGTCAGGTACGTAGAGGACTGGGGCAGCACGGCAGCGTCAGTCGGGTACACGAGGACTGGGGCAGCACGGCAGGAGATGGGGCAGCACGGCAGCGTCAGTCAGGGCACAATGAGGACTGGGGCAGCACGGCAGCGTCAGTCGGGTACGTGAGGACTGGGGCAGCACGGCAGCGTAGGCTGGGCACGTCGAGGACTGGGGCAGCACGGCAGCGTCAGTCAGGTACGTGAGGACTGGGGCAGCACGGCAGCGTCAGTCAGGTACACGTGAGGACTGGGGCAGCACGGCAGCGTCAGTCAGGTACGTAGAGGACTGGGGCAGCACGGCAGCGTCAGTCAGGTACACATGAGGACTGGGGCAGCACGGCAGCGTCAGTCGGGCACATGAGGACTGGGGCAGCACGGCAGCGTCAGTCGGGTACGTGAGGACTGGGGCAGCACGGCAGCGTCAGTCAGGCACATGACTGGGGCAGCACGGCGCGCAGTCGGGCACAACGAGCGCAGAGGACTGGGGCAGCACGGCAGCGTCAGTCGGGAAAGGACTGGGGCAGCACGGCAGCGTCAGTCGGGCACACGAGGACTGGGGCAGCACGGCAGCGTCAGTCGGGCACGCGAGGACTGGGGCAGCACGGCAGCGTCAGTCAGGCACACGTGAGGACTGGGGCAGCACGGCAGCGTCAGTCACATGAGGACTGGGGCAGCACGGCAGCGTCAGTCAGGTACGTGAGGACTGGGGCAGCACGGCAGCGTCAGTCGGACACACGAGGACTGGGGCAGCACGGCAGCGTCAGGCACATGAGGACTGGGGCAGCACGGCGGACTCCGGTAGTGTCAGAGGCACACAGACGGTGGGGACAGACATACGGCACATCGACAGACGGTGTATTGACAGACATACCACGTATTTGAAGTAGACAGTTTATGTAGGGAAATAAATACACTAGGCACGTGCCGACGGCTGTGCTCATGATGCTGCGCTGTAAGATGTATTGTTAGCTGGTCTAGCTATGCTGGGATCCATGCCAGCCCTCTCGGCATTTGCAAGGTGTTCGTTAAGCTTCCAGCTGCCATTTAAATATTATCGTGCAGCGTCACATCTGTTTACAGGTGAAAGATAACTGGCACCTTCGCACCCGAGCTGGGATGCCATTGCAAACGTCATCAGTCATCAACCCGGTCATCTAACATCAGACATTTGCGAACTGGCGCAAACACTCGACTGTCGCTGATCCTGTCATATCTTATATCACCAACTCTGCTAGATGACATCTACAATATGTCACCCACCATGTCTCGCCAGCTGACACCCACCCTGTCATCTATCGCCTCGTGCCAACTGTCATATGCCAGTCACCTGCTGACAGCTTTGTAGCAGCTGTTACATGCCGATATCCTGCACTCTCCTCTCCCATCGTGCAAATGTCGCCCCGGCAGCGCAGTTGGACCGCTGTCCTACACTGGTCTCTTTGTCCTGGCAAGACAGGGTTCGAGTCGCTTCACGAGTTCATATTTATCCCCCTGGGTTAGTTGGCAGCTGGCCCGATAAGGCCGGGGACGAGCTACCGGGCGGCCGTGTCGGTGCATCGACGGCACGTTAAACCTTGGGTCAAAATTGTGCCGTTGAACTGGAATTCATGGATCGGGTGGTGGGGCCATGGTTCACGTAACAAGCCCTGCTAAGCAATAGACTGGTTCATAAGGTCACCCAAGCAATAATTTGAACCACAATTCCTTTTTATGTCGACAGATGACCAGGTGGATTTCGACTGCGCATGTCGCATCTGCTACGTTACGTCGCCCACCCAGTCATATTTTCCTCGTCTTCCATCACCCAAACTGCCAGACTTCATACTTCATATCACCTATCACCAATCCAATCAATTGATACCCGACCAGTCATATTCCATTTGTCGACCACCCTGTCATGTGCATCTGTTGGCTGGTTATTTGGGCTTAGGGGCGCTTCGATTGCCTCGGTCATCATTTGCATCTGTCACCTATATCCTGTCATAGTTCACCTGTCGCCTTTCCTGCCATTGAGCACCTCATCTGGCATACGTTAAGTCACCCAATGCCATCATCCACCTGTGACCCACCCCAGGTCATCTCTCCTACTTGTCACCTATTATGTCATGTCTGTCCGTTAGGCTGATCACATCCACCACGTCCGACACGTCATCCACACTTTTAGAGACAAAGTGTCCAACGCGCACATCTCCCAACGACAGAGGTTCCACGTCGCGCACCTCTCTCCCACAGATACAAATGGCTCGTTGCTCACCTCTCCCACAGATAGAAGCCGTTATCGTCCATGGTGGGGATGGTGTGCTGCGGGTTCATCTGGCGGAGAAAAACAGCGGAGTTAAACCCAGTCGACTTTCCCAGCTTCCACTGAAGTCATTCTCCCTCCCTTCCCCATCCCCACTCACCTCCACAATCACTCAACTGAAAACGCAGCTTGAGGATCAATATTTACATCCTGTAGTCGGTCGACGGGTGCTCCTTCATTCGACACATATCGAATACTGTGCTAAACGAAGTATATAATAAATCCATGTGTATATATATATATGTACATACATCTTATTGCTTCATACATATATATTACCGAGTTCAAAGCGAATTAATTTAAATTTAAAAGCTTGCTTTTATCAGCGACATCCGCCTATTACGATGTTGAAGAGTATGCAGGGCTGGTATTGTTCAGCCTTCTTCTGGGCGCCTGATGTCGGTAGACATACCCTGAAGCTAAAATTGAATAGTGGCTACCTCAGAAAGAGCTTACGTTAAGGTGTGTTGGTCAGTGCGTACCTGCGGCCAGCCTTCTGGTGATGGAAACATTGGTGACCTTCACTCACCTTCCGGTGATGCAAACATTGGTGACCTTCACTCACCTTCCGGCGATGCAGACATTGGTGACCTTCACTCACCTTCCGGTGATGCAGACATTGGTGACCCTCACTCACCTTCCGGTGATGCGAGCATTGGCGACATTCACCCACCTTAAGGTACTCGGGCTTCATGTGTTCGCCGGCCATCAGGTTGACTACCTTGGGCTTGACCTCGACCCCGATGGCCTTGGCCAGGAGCAGCACCGAGCGGCACGGCGCGCTCATCGGCATGTAGTACAGGTCGACTCACCCAAACTGCCAGACGTCATACTTCATATCACCTATCACCAATCCAATCAATTGATACCCGACCAGTCATATTCCATTTGTCGACCACCCCTGTCATGTGCATCTGTTGGCTGGTTATTTGGGCTTAGGGGCGCTTCGATTGCCTCGGTCATCATTTGCATCTGTCACCTATATCCTGTCATAGTTCACCTGTCGCCTTTCCTGCCATTGAGCACCTCATCTGGCATACGTTAACAGTCATTATGATTAACAGTATTAATTAATATACTCAATGCCATCATCCACCTGTGACCCACCCCAGGTCATTCTCTGCTACTTGTCACCTATTATGTCATGTCTGTCCGTTAGGCTGATCACATCCACCACGTCCGACACGTCATCCACACTTTTAGAGACAAAGTGTCCAATGCGCACATCTTCCAACGACAGAGGTTCCACGTCGCGCACCTCTCCCACAGATACAAATGGCTCGTTGCTCACCTCTCCCACAGATAGAAGCCGTTATCGTCCATGGTGGGGATGGTGTGCTGCGGGTTCATCTGGCGGAGAAAAACAGCGGAGTTAAACCCAGTCGACTTTCCCAGCTTCCACTGAAGTCATTCTCCTCCCTTCCCCCATCCCCACTCACCTCCACAATCACCCAACTGAAAACGCAGCTTGAGGATCAATATTTACATCCTGTAGTCGGTCGACGGGTGCTCCTTCATTCGACACATATTGAATACTGTGCTAAACGGAACTCCAGTGTGTGTGTGTGTGTGTATATATATATATATATGCACATACATCTTATTGCTTCATACCTATATATTACCTAGTTCAAAGTGAATTAATTTAAATTTAAATGCTTGCATCAGCGACATCCGCCTATTACGATGGTGAAGAGTATGCAGGGCTGGTATTGTTCAGCCTTCTTCTGGGCGCCTGATGTCGGTAGACATACCCTGAAGCTAAAATTGAAGAGTGGCTACCTCAGAAAGAGCTTACGTTAAGGTGTGTTGGTCAGTACCTGGAGCCTACTGGTGGGCAGAGGGGTGCCTTCTCACCTTCCGGTGGCAAACATTGGTGATCTTCACTCACCTTCCGGCGATGCCAGACATTGGTGACCTTCACTCACCTTCCGGTGACTCAAACATTGGTGACCTTCACCCACCTTCTGGTGATGCAGACATCGGTGACCTCACCTTCCGGCTATGCAAGCATTGGCGACCTTCACCCACCTTAAGGTACTCGGGCTTCATGTGTTCGCCGGCCATCAGGTTGACTACCTTGGGCTTGACCTCGACCCCGATGGCCTTGGCCAGGAGCAGCACCGAGCGGCACGGCGCGCTCATCGGCATGTAGTACAGGTCGACTCCCATGGCTGCAACACAGGTCCGCCGTCATCTAATGTCGAGGGTCGAGTCATCGCTCATCGTCATCTAATGTGACAGACAACGCCGGCTGACTACTTAGTAGCACCTTACACCGGCCAGACGAGCTCATTACTCACGGCCGGCTCCCGCTCACCGACGTCAGCAACCCGAGGTCAACTGAGGTAACGAGACGCGAGGTCAATAGCCCGAGGTACTAGCCCGAGGTACTAGCCTGAGGTACTAGCCCCAGGTACTAGCCCCAGGTACTAGCCCCAGGTACTAGCCCCAGGTACTAGCCCCAGGTACTAGCCCCAGGTACTAGCCCCAGGTACTAGCCCCAGGTACTAGCCCCAGGTACTAGCCCCAGGTACTAGCCCCAGGTAATAGCCCGAGGTAAACGCGAGGTAAGCCCGAGGTAACCGAGGTAAGCGCGAGGTAAGCCCGAGGTACTAGCCCGAGGTAGCCCGAGGTACTAGCCCGAGGTACTAGCCCGAGGTAGCAGCCCGAGGTACTAGCCCGAGGTAAACGCTAGCCCGAGGTACTAGCCCGAGGTACTAGCCCGAGGTACTAGCCCGAGGTACTAGCCCGAGGTACTAGCCCGAGGTACTAGCCCGAGGTACTAGCCCGAGGTACTAGCCCGAGGTACTAGCCGAGGTACTAGCCCGAGTAACAACCGACGTACGAGTACAACCCGAGTAATAGCCCGAGGTACTAACCCGACGTACTAGCCCGAGGTACTAGCCGAGTACTAGCCCGAGGTAACAACCCGAGGTACTAGCCCGAGTACTAACCCGAGGTAACAACCCGACGTAAGCCCGACGTACTAGCCCGAGGTACTAGCCCGAGTACTAACAACCCGAGTAACAACCCGAGGTACTAGCCCCAGGTACTAGCCCCAGGTACTAGCCCCAGGTACTAGCCCGAGGTACTAGCCCGAGGTAATAGCCCGAGGTACTAGCCCGAGGTAATAGCCCGAGGTAATAGCCCGAGGTAATAGCCCGAGGTAATAGCCCGAGGTAATAGCCCGAGGTAACAGCCCGAGGTAACAGCCCGAGGTAACAGCCTGAGGTAACAGCCTGAGGTAACAGCCTGAGGTAACAGCCTGAGGTAACAGCCTGAGGTAACAGCCTGAGGTAACAGCCTGAGGTAACAGCCTGAGGTAACAGCCTGAGGTAACAGCCTGAGGTAACAGCCTGAGGTAACAGCCTGAGGTAATAGCCTGAGGTAACAGCCTGAGGTAATAGCCCGAGGTAATAGCCTGAGGTAATAGCCTGAGGTAATAGCCTGAGGTAATAGCCTGAGGTAATAGCCTGAGGATCATAAATAAGGCCATACTAACTAAGGTCACAACATAATTAACGTAGCATAACCTGGATACCACACAAACAACACCGAGGAGAACAGGCCGGGGCAGGCGCGGCATAAGGCGCGGCAGAGAGAGCCACATGGCGGCGCGGCCGCGTAAGGGGCAGCTCTCTGGGAACGTGGTGAGAGCGAGGGTGAGCGAAGGTGAGCGAGGGTGAGCGAGGGCGATGGTGTGTGAGTTAGTTATTGGAGCTTTAGGGCGCATCGACTACTTTGGTCATGTAGCGCCCAAGGGTGAGAGAGTGAGAGTGAGAGAGAGTGAGATGTGCAGGAACAACTTTATCACTACCTCAACTCAAACCACCTACTGTTCCAATATCAGCACGGCTTCAGACCACGCCACTTTACGGAACCCGCTTTCATCTCAGTCACGGACAAACTACCAGCAGCAATGGACCATTCGCAAGTAGCTCTCGTTTGCATTCTGGACCTCAGTAAATGCTTCGACGTAATAGACCACACCAAACTACTCACTAAACTAGAACTCCATGGAATCGATACAGATTGTTTTAGGGCATCTCTGGGAGGTTACACGCAGGCTGTTAGCATTTCAGATCAACGCGGAAACAGGCAACTCTTCCTTTTTCAAAACAGATGTTTGCAAGGGTCATCACTAGGTCCACTCCTTTATTGCATCTTTTCGAGCAGCCTCAGTCTGCACATCCCGGTAGCTCACATCACTCAGTTCGCGAACGACACCCAAGTAGTCATTTCCGGCCGCAAATCTGATCTCCCAAATTCGTTAAGTCAGATGGAAACATGTCCGAACAAACTCTTCGGCTACTTCCTGGATAACTGTTTCAAGGTAAACCCGACCAAAACTCAGCTTCGGATCGCGTCAAAATCTCAGCAAAGCTACTCCGATGCGAGTGTGGTTTAGGAACGCAGTGATAAATTCGATCCAGTCGTGCAGGAACAACGACGGGGTGACATGTGGGGCGACACTTGATCGGCACATGTCATGGGGATTCCCGTGTGACTGATGTGGTCCGCAAGTCCACTGGATGATTTCTTCTGGCTCTGAGCCAGCTGCGCCACCATCTGTCCACCAGCACCTCTTCGCTATCGCCGACAGCCAAATTATATGAAGCATTCGCTCCTGCATATCTGCTTTAAGGGAACGGGCCAGCAGAATACATCCTCAGACTAGACATTAATTTCGCCACTAGAGTTAATATTAAGTCTACGGAAATTTGATCACATTTCTGAGATGTTCGTAACGAACTATGTCCTCTCTTCGCAGCTATGCACTACTCACACCATACCGTGCACTACCCATACATACAGTGTCTTCGGGTACCTAATTCTTGGTTACGAGACCTCTTGCATCACATATCGAGGACAAACCCAAACCGTTGGAGAATCGACATTATTGGCATCGCGATGATGACGTACAATTTGTAGCAAGAGTGAATAGAATACGAGCTAGACTCGCTGATCCCAGTCGTATTTTTGTAAGATTCGACCGATCCATTGGATTAAAGGAAAACCGGAGCTATCTGGATGCCGGCGAGCCAGCACCTCTGCCGGCGAGGCTGAGGCCCTCTGTTAGGACCTCAGTCTGCATTGGACTCTCCCGTGGCGGGAAGACGTGGCTCGGGTTGCACCACGCGCTCGCTTAACCCCGGGTCGGGGGGGGGTTGGCCGGCAACTGGACTGTTGGGGTAGGGGGACTGGTGGGGTAGGGGGACTAGGCACATGGGCGGCCGCGTCCGTGCATAAGGGTCACGTTAAACAAACAGCCAACATTCTGCCGTTGGATAGGAATTCTCGGGTCGGGTGCTGGCGGTCGAGATCAACGCATTGAGCTCTGCTAGTCGGAAACTGCTTCGTGGAGCGATTTCTGACAAGATTCCGACTTTTGATATATATATACAATTATACAGCTCGCTCGCACAATAGGAATGCATGGTGTTCACGCACGTCTTTCTACGCAGTACACCACAGCATTGGTGCGAGACATTTTCACTTCACTTCACCTTGTTTTGCCTTCCCCATGACGAAATGAAAAAAAGTAGTCGAGGGGTAAGTTCACAGCATCACAATCGAAATATTGTGGGTTCGAGTCTCACCTGTCGCTAGTTGTCTGCGATCACTCGGCGTGAGACATTCGCGACGCTATATGACAACGGCCGACGTGTCGCAAGACCAATAACCACCACCACCACCTTATGACCCGATCCTTGCAAGCCATCCTGACAAGTCCCACAGATGTCCCTGCAACCGTCCATGGGCGCTGTATGACCGAAGCAGTCTGGAAAAAAAACCAACCAACCCTGCAACCATCCAGACAACGCGAAACGGCACCTTCTTCGGCCACCCTCAGTCTGCCAGCTTTGCATACGCCCTCGCTAATTCACCGCTCGAACGCCGCGCCGCGCAATGGCCGTGACTCAACGACTGTGGCCATGGCGACGGTCGCCATGGCAACGGCAGTCACGCTGACTTGCAGTTTCGTGTGCAACAGACAGGTGGCTGCGAGCGATGGCGGCGCGAGGCTCCGGACGCTGCACCGGCCTCGCGTCCCTCCGCCGCAGACGCTCAAGGTCATACAATAGGCGGCGACTCTGCAGAGCCTCCGGCGCATTTCAAATCGGGCGGCGCTGTCAACACGCCGCCGGCGGTGCAGACGCTTCCGCCGAGCGCTGCACCGTCTGCCTGGCGTCCGTCCGTGCGCTCCATGGCGCCCCGCCGCCGGCGGAGCCCTGCACACGGGCTTCCGGCGCAGACGTCGCAGGCCGTGCAGACACAGCCAGCACGTCTGACGAGAACTCCAACATCTTCTAGACATTGCGTGAGACGAAATGTACGACCCTCAATATACCAGGTCAATACCTCAATACGTCTAAAACCCAGGAGCACCCAAGAGCCATTCTTCGTTGTATTAAACATCTTCTAGACAGACCAAAAATAAGCGTTTCATGACGCTCTAGCAGTGTACTCGGGCAGCGGGGCAGCGGGCACCAGCCCAAGCAGATACCCCGTCGCCACGTAATGAATATCCAGCAGAGGCACGGACGGGGTCGTTAGGACGGCGCGGGCACTTACAGTCGGCAGGTGGGCCGGTGACCGGCCGTTCTGCCAGTACCCGCCAGCAGGGTTGGCCTGCTGCCAGCCCACCGGACTTTGCCCACATGGCAGTCAATGAGAAGTCACGTGGCCTTTACGCGTGGCCCGTCCACTGGTCCCCGTACCCCATGGCCGTCCACGATGGTCCCCTACCAGTCCACGATGGTCCCTGTACCCGCATGGCCAGTCCACGATGGTCCCCGTACCCGCATGGCCAGTCCACGATGGTCCCTGTACCCGCATGGCCAGTCCACGATGGTCCCCGTACCCGCATGGCCCGTCCACGATGGTCCCTGTACCAACACGATCAGTTCCCGGTGGCACTGCACCAAGCTATCCAAGCTTGGTCTCCTAGCTATGAAGAAGATTATTGGCTTTTAGAGAGAGTACAAAAGAGGGCTACAAAAATGATTTATGGTATAAGCAACCTGGCATATGAGGAAAGGTTGAAGAAATTGATATGTTTTCCCTTAGATATAGAAGGCTGAGAGGAGATCTCATCGAAGTCTTTAAATTTGTCCATGGTCTGGAGAGGGGATATCTTGGGGAAATGTTTGAATTTAACAGAAATGATGCAATTAGAGGTCATCAATTCAAAATTAAAGTGAACCACAGCAGAACAAGGTTAAGGCAGACTTTCTTCACCAACAGGGTAGTAGAACACGGGAACCAGCTACCAGAAAACATTGTCAGTAGCAGCACATTGAACATCTTTAAGAACAGCATAGACAATCGTAAGAATAGAGGGCTTGCTTTTCAGTATTACAGGGAGGGCTCATCAACTGATCTGGTGGGCAACTGGTTCAGTGTACAGAGTGCCACCAAGAAGGGCCCTTGTGGCTTGTAGTTGCACTAACCTTTTATGTCTTTATGTCTATGTCTTTATGCACCGGCCCGTCTGCTAGAGCCGAGCTGGTGCACGAGCAGCCAACACCAGTAGGCAGCCGACACCAGTAGGCAGCCGACAGCAGACATTAACAGACAGCAGACATTAACAGACAGCAGACATTAACAGACAGCAGACATTAACAGACAGCAGACATTAACAGACAGCAGACATTAACAGACAGCGACATTAACAGACAGCAGACATCAGCAGACAGACATTAACAGACAGCCGACATTAACAGACAGCATGCATCAGAGACAGCATGCATCAGAGACAGCATACATCAGCAGACAGCATACATCAGCAGACAGCATACATCAGCAGACAGCATACATCAGCAGACATACTATATCAGAACATAGATAGCTGATGTATACTGCAGCGTCTGTGGTAGGAGAGCGACGCTTTCTACTGCGGGATCTGAAGCGAGGAGGGACACCTAATGCAGGATAGTATCGGGGAGCGAGCGGAGCTGTTTACGGCAGAGGCATCGTGGCGAGCGACGTTCCTCCCAGTGTGTGTGTTGGAGGGAGGTGACCGGCGACAACGTGAACACCATGTAGGGGAAGGTGGGGTGAGGCGGAGTCTGACCGACAAGTGCGGACACGTATGTAGTGGGGGTAACCGACAAGTGCGGACACGTATGTAGTGGGGGTAACCGACAAGTGCGGACACGTATGTAGTGGGGGTAACCGACAAGTGCGGACACGTATGTAGTGGGGGTAACAGACAAACGTGGACACGTATGTAGTGGGGGTAACCGACAAGTGTGGACACGTATGCAGTGGGGATAACCGACAAGTGCGGACACGTATGTAGTGGGGGTAACCGACAAGTGCGGACACGTATGTAGTGGGGGTAACCGACAAGTGCGGACACGTATGTAGTGGGGGTAACCGACAAGTGTGGACACGTATGCAGTGGGGGTAACCAACAAGTGCGGACACCGTACACTGTATGTGGGGGGGGGCGACGGCCAGTGTGGACACTATGCTGTGTGGGGTGTGTGTGTGTGTGGTGTGTGTGTGTGGGGGGGGGGGGGCAGTGTGGACACTATGCAGTGTGTGTGTTTGGGGGTGGTCTGGACCGGTTGGGACGCTATGCAGTGTGTGAGTGGGGGGTGACGGGCCAGTGTGGACACTATGCAGTGTGGAGGGGGGGGCAGTGTGGACACCAACAGCATACACGGTCGTCACGGACGCAGCCATTTCCACTATCGATCGCCGAGAGCAAACCGGACGAGTGATAACGCGTGGGGAAGGGGAGCGGGGAGGGGCGGGGTGAAGATAACCGGAGGTATTCCGGGAGATCGATCAAAGTGCCACGCCCTGATGGGAGATTGGCGGTCGCCAGAGCTATCTGTCGTGAGGGCGCGTGTCGACCACGGTACGGTAGCCAGGGTAGCCATATGGTCGTGTGGATCGCAGTACGGTAGCCAGGGTAGCCGTATGGTCGGGTGGATCGCAGTACGGTAGCCAGGGTAGCCATATGGTCGGGTGGATCGCAGTACGGTAGCCAGGGTAGCCAAATTATCAGATGGGTCACTGTACGGTAGTCAGGGTATTCGTATGACAAGGCTACCGCAGTACGGTAGCCAGGACAGCCTTATGGTCAGGCGACAGAGGTACGGTATCCAATGTAACCATGGGGTCAGGCGACCACAGTACGGTAGCCAGGGTAGCCATGCGGTTAGACGACCGCGACGCGGTAGCCAGGGTAATTATATTGATAAGGGACTGTGAAACGGTAGCCAGCGTAAGGAAGCCAGAGTAACCATGTGGTCAGGCGGCATGGTTGGCACTAAACGCACGGTCGGCTAACCGTTCGTTAGAGTTTAAGGTCGCTTCGACCACAGCTAACCACTCTGTGCCCACCCGAGGCGGCAGTGCAAATTCGTGCTTCTTGTGCCGTTTCCGCCGCGCTGACCACGTTGACCACGCCCAGGGCTTTTCACTGGAACATCGTCACATAAATCGCACCGAATCCCCGCTCAACCACCGTAGAAAACTTCCCAGATAACTTGGCTACTCGCTGGTTGGCATGCTGGTTGGTTGGTTATTGGTTTTACGACACATCGACCGTTGAGCCACGTAGCGTCGCCAATCTCACGCCGATTGGTCGCGGGCGAAGAGTAGCGCGGCAGGTGAGATTCGAACCCACAACCTTTCGATTGTGAGACTAGCAACTTGCCCCTAGGCTACTCGTCCCCTGGTTGGCATGCTGGAATTGGAGGGGCGGAAGAGCATAACAGGAGCAGTTAGTTATTAGGGTTTTAGGGCGCACCAACTGCAGTGGTAAAACAGCGCCCATTATAACAGGAACAGACATGTTCCCTCCGACAAATGGGAGGGTGCCATAACAGCGGTACGTCCCACCCGACAAAGTGGGAGGGGTGCCATAACAGCAGAGACGTCCCAGTCGACAAATGGGAGGGTGTACTATGGTAGCGAATCTTTCCTACTTCCGACTAGGGTTGGTTATTGGTTTTACGACACATCGACCGTCAGTCATGCAGCGTCGCCAATCTCACGCCGATTGGTCGCGGGCAAAGAGTAGCGACAGGCGAGACTCGAACCCACAACCTTTCGATTGTGAGACGAGCAACTTGCCCCTAGACTACTCGTCCCCTCCAAGCTAGGGCACGTTGACTATGTTCCACAGGCATAGAGCTGCTGCATAGGCAGAGGTGCCGCTGACGCGTCCCGAACACACATCGGTAAAAACTGACTGAGCAACCGGTGTTGGAATTCGTGAGCTCCATGCTGCCAACAGAATACGTTGGATTTGCATATTGAGATAAGCAATGCAAATTTGGAGAGGTGATATTTTGCAGAAGACGGTTCGGTATTGCATCAGCCATGCCGGTCACATACATCGGACTATAATTCTCCTCGAAGGCCTCAACGAAACCCGTAGGAGGTTCAGACAAACCTGCTGGTGCACGTCTATGAACAATATTTTGTATTCGATACTACCAAGTGGCCTCAATTTTCCCCGGTCAGTGTGGTTGCTCACTTTCGACATTCAGAGCGGAAGTATTCCCCGTCTGAGAGGTGTAGCACCTTGCCGCAAAAGGCAGTTTTTAGAGCAGTTGTCTCGCGTCAGTCACTAACAAGATACTTCCCGTCGGGGGAACATTGATCAAGGCACCGCCAGACAGGAGAAACAATCCACAACGAAGAACCCTCCAATTGGAGGAACATTCAACAAGACACCTCCCAATGGGGGAAGCTGATTACATTGATGCTGGAGTCCAAGCAAAAGGGAACGCATCTCGCATTAAGTGCCAGCGAAGTTCCAACATTACAGCTTCGCTACTAGGGACGAAATGCCAACCTTCTCAGGCTCATGCAACTTTAGAAGAACGTATCATACCATTGCTTATAAAATACTTATGGCTTCGCAGACTTGGTTTGCCACAGCGGACTGGATTCGGCTCCGTCTATATGCTTCATTGTTACTGTCTGTACACACTACACAACCAGGTACGCCAGAAACCTTAAGAAACAAAACCAAGAAGAATCATTTGACCCGCGTATCACTTCCGGAATTCGCCGCCAAGCAAACGCCAAAGAGCGCTCATGTTCGTGGCACGAGCTGGGCGGCATGCTTAGATGTCCTGCGACATTAAGTCATATTTCCTACAACATCTAAAGTTGTTGAAACAATTCCTCACGGCGACTGGTGCAGGGCTAGGCATCATAGCGACAAACTCGGCCCGTGCCGGTCAGTGGTCTCGGACAACTCCGGAGACCACGGCTGGAGATCTAACGTGGGTCAGGGAGTCTCACCCTCCCCCGGGTTCTCTACCATGCTAGTACTAATTTTCCATTTTTCCATTCAATCCGATAATTTGTCTTGAAAATATGAATATATATTGAACCACCCTGGCTTCATGGGAGCTTTCCAGTCCTGGCGAAGACCGGATAGAGATAGTCTCTCAAAAGCATGTCCCCCGATATGTAATTGTCCGCACAGGTTGGAACCGAAGAACAGGGAGGCAGTACGCATACGCGCACATACAGCAGAGTCAGCACGTGGTCAGAGCTTAAAAAGTAAAGCAACAGCTAATGTCGGTGACCTGTGCGCGGGTTGCTGAAGCACGGAGAACTGGGGTGTGGTCTGTGATGGTGGTGGTTATTGGTTTTACGACGCGTCGACCGTCGAGTCGTATAGCCTCGCCAATCTCACACAGATTGGCCGCAGGCGAAGAGTAGCGACAGGCGAGGCTCGAACCTACAGCCTTTCGATTGTGAGACGGGTAATTTACCCCCACATTACTCGTCCCCGGGGTGTGGGCTGCGACTGTCGGCTGGGTACGCTGGAAAATTTCAGTGCGAATGAAATAACTCATGGGTGTCGCGTGTGCAGCTCACATGGAGACATTTGCCGATAATTTTTTGGCGACATCTTGTTTGGCGACATTTTGTCCGGCGGCATTATCAGTCTTTCATGGCTATACTCCGGAGTGCAAATCAAGTCTATCCACGCAGTTCGGAACTGTGGTACAGCCATGTTTTCCGAGACAAAAACCCAACCCTTCAGCATGTGAACCATTCCAGCTGTCTGCAGGCTTCAATTTGCGGGGTCGCGGGGCGGATGCACAACACGTGGCAGCCCATTCTGCCACGCCCCCTAAAAAGGGGGCTGATGCAGCGCGGCCCCAAAAACATCACCAGCGATGAGGTCTGAACACATGACAGCGTGTTAGTCATTTGAGCTTACGGGCGCTTCGACCAAAACCACGACAGAGTGTGAATACGAGTGCATTTGTGTGGGTGGGGGTGGGGGCATGGGGAGAGGGAGGTGGGGTGGGCACGCACGCCCCTCAGCAGGCACCCGGGCGCCAGCTGGTCCGACGAGCGCGTCTCACCTGGTGATGCGACGATCTGCGGTACGGAGGTGCAGGATGTTGGCGCGCCGACCTCTGCCAGGTAAGTACCGAGGCCGGGCGCCCAGCATGCTGCAAGTCACCCCCGGCACATTCCGCGCCCGGGCCCCGCGCAGAGGCGCACTCAGCCGGCTGGAGTGGTGGGCGCAGGGGCGCACTCAGCCGGCTGGAGTGGTGGGCGCAGGGGCGCACTCAGCCGGGTGGAGTGGTGGGAGCAGGGGCGCACTCAGCCGGGTGGAGTGGTGGGAGCAGGGGCGCACTCAGCCGGATGGAGTGGTGGGCGCAGGGGCGCACTCAGCCGGCTGGAGTGGTGGGAGCAGGGGCGCACTCAGCCGGCTGGAGTGGTGGGCGCAGGGGCGCACTCAGCCGGCTGGAGTGGTGGGCGCAGGGGCGCACTCAGCCGGCTGGAGTGGTGGGCGCAGCGGGTGTGGTGGGGGCGCACCGCCGGTGGGTGTGGGGCAGGGGCGCACTCAGCCGGCTGGAGTGGTGGGCGCAGGGGCGCACTCAGCCGGGTGGAGTGGTGGGCGCAGAGGCGCACTTGGCCAGCTGGATCCCTGTCCCATATCCTTGTAGCTTGGCTGCGACACTAATGGTAGAAATTGCCTTTCAGGAAGAGTGCTTGGAGACGAAATGAGCGAATCGCCTCTCCATGCTGTCACACAAGCATGGCTGCTTTATCATTCTGATGTGGCCTGGTGCGAGAAGTGCTGATGTGACACTATTTTTTTCTGGTTCTGACTTGAATAAGCATAAATTGTTTGAATATGCTAGTACCTCCCCTTTTGATGATGCTCAACGACTGATATGGTTGGTCTAGCTTAGGCGGATCTCCCGCCAAGTGCATATCTTGGCGGTTGCCGCCGCTTTGGAGACACCCTCCAGAGACACACGCCTGTCTCTAATCATCACCACGTACACACATGACTGTCCCCAATCATTATCACGGAGATATGTCTCGAAAGTTAGGTGACCAACTGGACGATTCTGACGAGCCGAGCACCGGAAATATATCCAAGAGATACACTGCATGTTGGCGGAATGGACAAATTATTTGGCAATTGGAAGCTCTGCACAGTACTTCCACTCGGGAAATATCTGACGACATCGTGGCTTGAGCGGGTGTGGGTTTCTTGGCTACACAGTTGACGCAACCACTTCTGATTTGCTTGTGGTCGTCCCGCGGTTCCGTACCTTGATTCGAAAACGAATAGCCAGGCAGTTCATGCTGAAGCCGAGAAAAGGAATATAAAAAAACAGCGCCAGCCATGCTGGCTGTGGGGATGCAAACTGTATGAAGACTCACATAATACTTGTGGCGACCGTTGTTGATTTTGCTTGCATTGCCTTTTTAAGTATGTATTAAAAGTGACAAAACACACGGGACCAGGGAACATGCTACATGTCCAATTAACGGAAAACCTATTTGTGGACAGGATCCTATATTCTATCATGAACTCCGGACTTTACCAATAGTGACCCAAAGAACACATTTCCTTGTCGATTGCTACGATAACTCAGAAATGTCCATTGAAGTTTTCGGCATAAAAATGCAATCGGAATATCAACATTTGAGTTCAGGAATGTTGCCTTATGCCACATCGTGGCCTAACGTTGAAGGAAATGAATATCAGGTGCGTTCCCTGCATCACAGAGTTCTGCGATGCTGCAGGAATAGAAATTAGAAATACATCCAACTCACTCTGAGCGAGTGTTTAGTTTAGAGCCGGACACTCGCCGCCGGCGGTACTGTCGGCTGAGCGGCTGTCCCCTGACGGCTGACACTGACACTTAAGAAGTCACGTGACGGCTGACACTGACACTTGAGAAGTCCCGTGACGGCTGACGCTGACACTTGAGAAGTCCCGTGACGGCTGACGCTGACACTTGAGAAGTCCCGTGACGGCTGACGCTGACACTTGAGAAGTCACGTGACGGCTGACACTGACACTTGAGAAGTCACGTGACGGCTGACACTGACTGACGCAGAAGTCACTGAAGTTGACGGCTGACACTGACACTTGGAAGTCCGTGACGCTGACGAGAAGTCCCGTGACGGCTGACGCTGACACTGAGAAGTCCCGTGACGGCTTACGCTGACACTTGAGAAGTCCCGTGACGGCTGACACTGACACTTAAGAAGTCACGTGACGGCTGACGCTGACACTTGAGAAGTCCGTGACGGCTGACACTGACACTTAATAAGTCACGTGACGGCTGACGATGACACTTGAGAAGTCCGTAACGGCTGACACTGACACTTGAGAAGTCCGTGACGACTGACACTGAAGACGTGACGGCTGACGCTGACACTTGGAAGTCACGTGACGGCTGACGCTGAAACTGACACTTGAGAAGTCACGTGACGGCTGACCATGGCCTGACACTTGGAGTTGACGCTACGTGAGAAGTCCTGACGGCTGACGCTGACACTTGAGAAGTCCCGTGACGGCTGACACTGACACTTGAGAAGTCCCGTGACGGCTGACGCTGACACTTGAGAAGTCCGTGACGGCTGACGCTGACACTTGAGAAGTCCCGTGACGGCTGACACTGACACTTGAGAAGTCCGTGACGGCTGACACTGACACTTGAGAAGTCCACGTGACGGCTGACACTGACACTTGATAAGTCCCGTGACGGCGTTTCAGGCGGTACAAAAATTCATTGCAAGCTTTGAGCTGTGGGGTTTCTCCGTTGATCTGCTCGCCAAGCTTCTCAGCTTGAGTTTGTAGAATAGGACCGGAAGTTAGAAGAGCTTTTGAGCGAGCTTGAACGAACCACTCGAACAGTGAGTCATCGAGACTGATATTACTGGCCGTCTTCAGGAGTTTGGCTTTTAGTCCTACTTCTTCTTCAACTTTGCAAGCGACGCGCGTAACTTTTCTTCTTGAGATTTTCAGCCATGAATTATTGCTTCCGGTGTTCCGAGTTCTCGTACAACTTGAAGTTGACTTTTAGTTTTAATAGCGCCAATTGCGTGAAGCTTATCTTTCACGTCGAAAAAAGGTATGCTCTTTTTCTAGGGGTTTGTTTCATTTTGGCCTAAAAACGAAAAGAAAAAGAAAACTCGAATTGAACTCACCAAGGACTTTTCAGTCCCGGAAAGAACAAAACGTGTTCCAATGACACATCGCTTTATACCCGAATTCTCGTTAAATCAGGACGCGTAATAGTGGCAGACGGTCTGGTGTGGTGACAGACCGTCTGGTGTGGTGACAGACCGTCTGGTGTGGTGACAGATCGTCTGGTGTGGTGACAGACCGTCTGGTGTGGTGACAGACCGTCTGGTGTGGTGACAGACCGTCTGGTGTGGTGACAGACCGTCTGGTGTGGTGACAGACCGTCTGGTGTGGTGACAGACCGTCTGGTGTGGTGACAGACCGTCTGGTGTGGTGACAGACCGTCTGGTGTGGTGACAGACCGTCTGTGTGTGGTGACAGACCGTCTGGTGTGGTGACAGACCGTCTGGTGTGGTGACAGACCGTCTGGTGTGGTGACAGACCGTCTGTGTGGTGACAGACCGTCTGGTGTGGTGACAGATCGTCTGGTGTGGTGACAGACCGTCTGGTGTGGTGACAGACCGTCTGGTGTGGTGACAGACCGTCTGGTGTGGTGACAGATGGTCTGGTGTGGTGACAGACCGTCTGGTGTGGTGACAGATGGTCTGGTGTGGTGACAGACCGTCTGGTGTGGTGACAGACCGTCTGGTGTGGTGACAGACCGTCTGGTGTGGTGACAGACCGTCTGGTGTGGTGACAGACCGTCTGGTGTGGTGACAGATGGTCTGGTGTGGTGACAGACCGTCTGGTGTGGTGACAGACCGTCTGGTGTGGTGACAGACCGTCTGGTCTGGTCTGGTGGTGACAGACCGTCTGGTGTGGTGACAGACCGTCTGGTGTGGTGACAGACCGTCTGGTGTGGTGACAGTCTGGTCTGGTGTGGTGACAGACCGTCTGGTGTGGTGACAGACGGTCTGGTGTGGTGACAGACCGTCTGGTGTGGTGACAGACCGTCTGGTGTGGTGACAGACCGTCTGGTGTGGTGACAGACCGTCTGGTGTGGTGACAGACCGTCTGGTGTGGTGACAGACGGTCTGGTGTGGTGACAGACCGTCTGGTGTGGTGACAGACCGTCTGGTGTGGTGACAGACCGTCTGGTGTGGTGACAGACCGTCTGGTGTGGTGACAGACGGTCTGGTGTGGTGACAGACTGTCTGATGTGGTGACAGACCATCTGGTGTGGTGACAGATCGTCTGGTGTGGTGACAGACCGTCTGGTGTGGTGACAGACGTCTGGTGTGGTGACAGACAGTGTGGTGTGGTAACAGATCGTCTGGTGTGGTGACAGACCGTCTGGTGTGGTGACAGACCGTCTGGTGTGGTGACAGACCGTCTGGTGTGGTGACAGACCGTCTGGTGTGGTGACAGACCGTCTGGTGTGGTGACGTCTGGTGTGGTGACAGACCGTCTGGTGTGGTGACAGACCGTCTGGTGTGGTGACAGACCGTCTGGTGTGGTGACAGACCGTCTGGTGTGGTGACAGACCGTCTGGTGTGGTGACAGACCGTCTGGTGTGGTGACAGACCGTCTGGTGTGGTGACAGACCGTCTGGTGTGGTGACAGACCGTCTGGTCGTCTGGTGTGGTGACAGACCGTCTGGTGTGGTGACAGATCGTCTGGTGTGGTGACAGACCGTCTGGTGTGGTGACAGACCGTCTGGTGTGGTGACAGATCGTCTGGTGTGGTGACAGACCGTCTGGTGTGGTGACAGACCGTCTGGTGTGGTGACAGACCGTCTGGTGTGGTGACAGACCGTCTGGTGTGGTGACAGACCGTCTGGTGTGGTGACAGACCGTCTGGTGTGGTGACAGACCGTCTGGTGTGGTGACAGACCGTCTGGTGTGGTGACAGACCGTCTGGTGTGGTGACAGACGTCTGGTGTGGTGACAGACCGTCTGGTGTGGTGACAGACCGTCTGGTGTGGTGACAGACCGTCTGGTGTGGTGACAGATCGTCTGGTGTGGTGACAGACCGTCTGGTGTGGTGACAGACCGTCTGGTGTGGTGACGACAGACCGTCTGGGTGGGTTGTGACAGACCGTCTGGTGTGGTGACAGACCGTCTGGTGTGGTGACAGACCGTCTGGTGTGGTGACAGACCGTCTGGTGTGGTGACAGACCGTCTGGTGTGGTGACAGATCGTCTGGTGTGGTGACAGATGGTCTGGTGTGGTGACAGATCGTCTGGTGTGGTGACAGACCGTCTGGTGTGGTGACAGACCGTCTGGTGTGGTGACAGATCGTCTGGTGTGGTGACAGACGGTCTGGTGTGGTGACAGATCGTCTGGTGTGGTGACAGACGGTCTGGTGTGGTGACAGACCGTCTGGTGTGGTGACAGATGGTCTGGTGTGGTGACAGACCGTCTGGTGTGGTGACAGACCGTCTGGTGTGGTGACAGACCGTCTGGTGTGGTGACAGATCGTCTGGTGTGGTGACAGATCGCCGGTTGTCCCATCACATGCAAATGCTGGAAATTAATTAACCAAACTGCGCTTACAGCCTGGTTTCCGGCGCGTGGCCGGTTGCGCAGGAATGCGTAACTTACGGAATATGCAAACGACACGGACTGCATTATTTTCCGGGTTTGAATTTCTCATGACACTTGGGCTAATTAGTGTATCCAATTTGGCATGTGCTGTGGTCATGCAATTAACATGGCACGCAGCGTTGTCGTGACAATGGCATTGCCATGCTGAAATTTGGCACCTAACGTTGTCTTATGTAGCGTTTGGAAGGACGTCCCCACGGTGGCCGAGCGCCGACTGCGATAGAATTTGCGTTATGCGTGAAAAGTTACTTTAGGTGGGTTTATGTGTTAATTGGGGAAAAGCAGAAAAATGGCACACTATAGAAGGGGTGGGACAAGGAGTCCGGCAAATAAGAACGACATGTACATACACATAGGCACACACACTCGTACACACACACACACACACATACACACACACACACACACACACACACACACACACACACACACACACACACACACACACACACACACACACACACACACACACACACACACACACACACACACACACACACACACACACACACACACACACACACACACACACACACACAAATGGCGTTGATAGCATATTTTTAGGTATATTTAGTATGTTTAGACCCACAACACTACTTTCGCCTGTCTCTACCTAGACCGCTATAGCTGGACCGTTGAACATGAGAGGTGACGGGCTCCGCTGACCATCCGCCACCTGGAGGTCAGGTGGGGAGGGGTGGGGGTGGTGGTTCAGGGTGGCACTCGGGCACCCTAATTCTGAGCCGTGTCGGTGAAGGTGTTAATTCAAAGCTTTGCCAAAAACATGTGTACCAGCTGAAGCGCGAGCAAATCCGAATGCAAAAGATCAACTACAATCTGAACGAAAATCGTCCGGTTTGCTAAATTTGATACTTTACTTACTTAAACTGATAAATTGCCGCATTACTATCGGCCATCCCAGCCCGCCCACGGTATAGCAACCCAATCTTTGCGTTCATACGAAAAAAAAACAAAGAGAGAATTAGTGTTTAACTTTAAATGAACTTTCCCAGGTTGGATCTATTTATGAAATCGATAAGGTGCTCCTGGAGCTATGGGCGCCCATCTCCGAATACCCTCCGCAACGACAATGGCATTCGATGTTTGGCCAAATAGCTGTAAATCGAGCGACGCTGTGCAGTATATATATTGGGCACGCAAGTAACCATGGTTACGTGGAATCAACAACAGAGAGCCGGCTGCCGAGCTGGCAGCGTGGATAGTGGTACACTCAGCGGTGTAACGAAAGGATAATTAGGTGAGCTTTGTTTGCCCCAACCGCAAGCGGGCAAGGGTCATCACCTTTAAACGCGTGTTTTGTCGAGGACCATTTGGAAAGGACGGGCATATTATTATGAGTGTGTGAGGTGTTGCCTGGCTGCAGCGTTTCGCATATTTACATAATAGGACGTTTGCTAGGAACAGGAGGCAGTCGGAGGTACGAGGAAATTGTGGAAGGGTTGGAGGTCAGCGATCTGACTGGTGGTGGGTAGGAGGAAACTGGAACGGTTGGAGGTTGGTGGTCTGACTGGCGGTGGGTAGGAGGAAACTGTGGAAGGGTTGGAGGTTGTTGGTCTGACTGGTGGGGGGAGGGTGGAAGGTTGGGTCTGACTGGCGGTGGGCAGGAGGACTTGGAAGGTTGGAGGTCGGTGGTCTGACCGGCGGTGGGTACGGTTGGAGGTCGGTTGGAGGTCGGTTGGAGGTCGGTTGGAGGTCGGTTGGAGATCGGTTGGAGATCGGTTGGAGGTCGGTTGGAGGTCGGTTGGAGGTCGGTTGGAGCTCGGTGGCCGGACTGGCGAGGCCGCCGGCTCTCTCGTTGCCCGGAATGCTCATGTGTCCGGGGATATAGAGCAATGTGAGCTGGAGGTGCAAGCGGCTGGCGTTGTGGAGGTCTCGTGCTCCGCGAAGTGTGAGGTGGAGTGTGAATGGATGGTGAGGAGGATGGCGAGGTGGATGATGTGGTGGGTGGCGAGGTGGATGGCAAGGTGGACGGTGATGTGGATGGTGTTGTAAATCGTATGGCAGATGGCAACGAGGACGTCAATAGGGAAGTGCGAATCTCAGCAGTTGGGTGTGGTGATACGGTGATGTGTTGTAGACAGGTTAGGATGGCTACTAACTATGCGGTGTATGTGGAGTAGTGTGGTGTTAATTCCATTTTGTCGGTGTTGGGCCCACCACACCATGCGGATGCCACGTGCTGCCGTTGGTTCAGGAGCCATCGGCGTAGAGGTATGTGTGTTGTGGGTGGGCCTCCTGGTGTTCGTAAGATTTGAGTTCAGCTTCGACGCGGGAGGCTAGGTGTTATGCTCTCGGAACAGATACTCCAGACTCGGGTCCATGAAGTGGCAAAATATGGGGGAAGAGGGGAGGATATTGTCGAGGGTCAAGGCCAGAAATTTTGATATCGGTGGAATAACCTGATGTTAAGAGCAATGCCGTATGTACTGTTGTGATACACGTGCCGAACGGGCCGGTTAGTAAGGACAAGATTTCCTGTATTATCATGCCGTGTAGCGATCCCAATGTGACGTCTAACTAGCTTTAGCGTTCTGCGATGTTGGGGATAGTGATGTTGGTTTCAGTCCTCAGTCCGGGGCGGGACTTTGGCCGCTCAGTCCGGGACTTCGATAGTTGTTGGGCTCAGTCCTCAGTCAGGGCTGGGGAAGTTGCCAGTCTCACGATCGAAAGGTTGTGGGTTCGAGTCTCACCTGTCGCTACTCTTCGCCCGCGACCAATCGGCGTGAGAGATTGGCGACGCTGCATGACTCGACGGTCGATGTGTCGTAAAACCAATAACCAACCAATCAGTCCGGGACTGGCGATAGGTGTTGGGCTCAGCCCTCAGCCCGGGGACTGGTGACAGATGTTGGCCTCAGCTTTCAGCTCGGTGACGAAACGTATTGCGCGGTTTTGTGTGCGTTCACGTGACGTCGTTAATATAGGGAAATTTGATCGAAATGAACACATTGCATTACATCGTTCAACGGCTCAGAGACTAGTTTTTTTTATAGTAAGCTAGTCCGATCAGCACGTCACTGGCGACCGGAGATCCACAGTACGATACTTAGTCGCCTGGTTAATGCTAATATTTATTATTATTTATTATTTATTATTTATTATTATTTTTATTATTATTATTGGTTAATGCTATTATTATTGGTTATTATTGGTTAATGCTAATATTGATAATTTGTGGTTCGAAATGAAGCCCACTGTTCAGGATATTTCCAAGGTACGTGAAAGTGGTTCAGCGTGGGATAATTTGGTGACGACAGCGAAGTGGTGTGGCGGGCGGAATGTGAGTGGTAAGCCACGGACAGACCATTCCGACGGACTTGGTGCGGGAGTTCTGCAGATCCCAGAAGGAGCACCAATCCCTACAGGAATTCGTTCTCCTCTGACCTGGAAGGATCAGAATTGTATGCTCTTGCTCATGCTCCTCTGATTGTTGGAAACCGACAATCGGGGGAGCACCAACCCAAAACGTGAGCGCCAACAACCAGAGGGAGCACCAGCCCCAGAGTGAGCACCAGCCCCCAGAGGGAGACCACGCCCCAGACGGAAAACCAACCCCAGAGGGAGCACCAACCCCAGAGTGAGCACCAGCCCCCAGAGGGAGCACCACCCCCAGAGGGAGCACCAGCCCCCAGAGTGAGCACCAACCCCAGAGGAGCACCAGCCCCCAGAGGGAGCACCAGCCCCCAGAGGGAGCACCAGCCCCAGAGGGAGCACCAGCCCCCAGAGGGAGCACCAGCCCCAGAGTGAGCACCAGCCCCCAGAGGGAGCACCAGCCCCCAGAGGGAGCACCAGCCCCCAGAGTGAGCACCAGCCCCCAGAGGGAGCACCAGCCCCAGAGGGAGCACCAACCCCAGAGTGAGCACCAGCCCCCAGCCAGTGAGCACCAGCCCCCAGAGGGCCGAGTGAGCACCAGCCCCCAGAGGAGCACCAGCCCCAGAGGGAGCACCAGCCCCCAGAGTGAGCACCAGCCCCAGAGGGAGCACCAGCCCCAGAGGAGCACCAAGCCCCAGAGTGAGCACCAGCCCCAGAGTGAGCACCAGCCCCCAGAGGAGCACCAGCCCCAGAGTGAGCACCAGCCCCAGAGTGAGCACCAGCCCCAGAGGGAGCACCAGCCCCAGAGTGAGCACCAGCCCCCAGAGTGAGCACCAGCCCCCAGTGTGAGCACCAGCCCTCAGAGGGAGCACCAAGAGTCGGTGTGGTTTATGATGAGTTGCTTATGACGGCTGGCATGACCTGCTGATGGGCAAGTGCACCAGATGACCAAATCGCCTCCGTAAGCGGGCGACATAGGGGCTATCGCGTAGGGGTCATCAATTCAGGCTAGACAAATTAAGGTGTAGGACAGGTAAGCGACAACAGGTCTCCAGTCAAAGGATTGTTGATCAGTGGAATAATCTGCTCGCTGATGTCATCGGGAGTCCTTAATTGATTGTGTTTAAAAATAGTGTGAACAACTATTTTTAGGTTACGTAATCTTGTTTTTGAGTCTAAATAGTGGTGGATTGGGTGATATTCATGCTTAGTAGATCTGCACTGTACAGGGCCATTTAAACAGGATTGGGCCTGAAAATTATTGGTAGGGCACTCACAAGTCACATTTGTCACATGAGATCAAGTGAATAGGGCTGGATAGATCAGGGAGAAAGACGTTAACCCGCGCTGTCTTTCCGGTCAAATCATCACACCCCGTCTCGGTTGAAGACCCCCCTCTAAAATCCAAACTAAGCATCGCACGAAAACGAAAGAGGTGTCATTGGAAAGCGCTAGACGAGTAGGGTCCGGGTCCACCTTCCCAAAAAATTCCCCCAAAGTGACGTCACCAGGGGTGGCTAGATTTTCACGACTTTTCATGACTTACATTATGTTTTTGACTCTGGGGAGTTCATTTTTGTGGATATATGAAAAAAACAATCTATTTGGAATGAGAAAAGGACAACGGAATCGACCAGTGCTATAATTTTTTTTGGCCCGAAACAAATATTTGTTTAAAAAAATCTTCAAAATTCCAAAATTTTGAGTTTTCAAGTTTTCTCTAATTTTCCTTTTCCAATGGCTAGAGCAGACCGAGAAACGTTGTTGGAAGTCAACTTGTCCCCCCCCCCCAAAAAAGTTTACTTTAGCCAGAATCCTGTATTTCAACTGCAATTTGGCGAACACGCAAAGTGTATATGTAGTCAAAAACGAAAAAGATGAAAAATTCCCCTGGTACGTTTTGTTGCATCCGTAAACATAAGCAAACGCTGAAAGTTTCATTAAAATATCTGTATCCGTTAAAGCGTGACGACTAGTTGAACTTTTTTGGAGGTGACCTCACTTGACCTTGACTAACTCGTTGACTCTAGATGACCTGACCTAAAAAATGTGAATCAGCATGTCAAATTGATGTGGGAAAAGGTAGGCCAAATCTGGGCGCGCTGCCGCGCGCCGTTCGTGCGCTATCCGCGATAAAACCTGAGGGGGGGGGGGCAGTTGAAGACCCCCCTCCGAGACGGAACGGGTTTATCAGTGTGAGGATGTTGGTCCCGGTTTATTGTTGGAACTTGGACCTATATTTTTATCGTGCTGATAAATTGTGAAGTATGCTAGCTATATATGGTTTATTATACTGCCAGTAATATATTATACTATATAAGGTATACCTAACAATGGATTCAGCATCGACCTTCGGTATGTGACACTGATGAGATGGACTATAGTAGCATAATGGGGCATGGTTGGGGAATTTGGAATTATTGAGGAGTGTACTATGCAATATCAGGTGAATGGTGCTAGGTAGTCCGGGATATATAGTTCCCTTGGAACTTGTGCTAATGGATTAAATACAGTGTAAGACATAGGCTATATTGATATTGATATCGAACATACGGATTTTAACACAAGGCATAGGTATGCTAGAGTAGGACATGTGGATGTTAACACAGCACATGCGGCAAACCTATGGGCAAACCTCTCAGACGGATTGCCAATCCAACAGCCTTAACTTTGTTCGACCGTCCCAATAGTTTCCTCAAGCGCCGGCTCGCTACCGCCCTCCGCGGCGCACTCGGGAACTAAACGCACCGACTGCAACGAGCACCGGCCGGCCGCCTCATACCTCCTCGTGTCATGGGTGGAAAATTCCGCCGCCGGCGGCAGGTGGTCGATGGTCGGTCGAGCCCGAGCCCCAACATCCGGTCTGGTCGCGTGCCTGTCGGCAGTTGCCGGCGCGCCGGCCGCCGCCGTGGATGGCGAGGCGTTCGCCTGCAACCCACGTGGCGGCGGCGGTGCCGCGCGACCGCCTGACGTGCCCTGTACAGTGGCATCTGATGTAGCCAAGGGTACACCAATCGTAAAACGTTAACGGCCGCCCGCATAAGGGCACGCGCCAGTCGTTGCTCATTCAGCTGACTCGTAAATTGTTCCCTGTCTACTGGCTGGGAAAGCATCCTCGACGGCTGCTTGCTTAAGGACGTACACGGGCCACTCCTGCCACGCATGAATCTCACAATGATTAGTGCTTACTGATAATGACCATCTCGGCGGATTTGCCACTGAGCAGCATACATTGTCGGCTCAGTACAGCGGCCGGCTCCTCATACATTGTCGACTCCTCATACATTGTCGGCTCCCCATACATTGTCGGCTCCTCATACATTGTCGGCTCAATGTTCTGGCGGGCGGCTCCTCATACATTGTCGGCTCCCCATACATTGTCGGCTCAATGTCGGGTGGCGGCTCCCCATACATTGTCGGCTCAGTGGCTGGCGTCGCATGTGGCTCCCCATACATTGTCGGCTCATGGTCGTGACGGCTCCCCATACATTGTCGGCTCAATGGTCGGGTGGCGGCTCCTCATACATTGTCGGCTCATGTCGGGTGGCGCTCCAACATTGTCGGCTCCTCATACATTGTCGGTCCCCATACATTGTCGGCTCAATGGTCGGTGGCGGCTCCCATACATTGTCGGCTCATTCTGGCGTGGCTCCCCATACATTGTCGACTCCTCATACATCGTCGGCTCCCCATACATTGTCGGCTCAATGGTGGGTGGCGGCTCTACATTGTCGGCTCCTCATACATCGTCGGCTCCCCATATTGTCGACTCTCATGTCGGCTCCCATACATTGTCGGCTCAATGGTCGGGTGGCGGCCCCATACATTGTGGCTCAGTGGTCGGTGGACGGCTCCCCATACATTGTCGGCTCAATGTCGGTGACGGCTCCCATACATTGTCGGCTCAATGGTGGTGGACGGCTCCCCATACATTGTCGGCTCCCCATACATTGTCGGCTCCTCATACATTGTCGGCTCCTCATACATTGTCGCTCCCATACATTGTCGGCTCCTCATACATTGTCGGCTCCTCATACATTGTCGGTCCTCATACATTGTCGCCTCCTCATACATTGTCGGCTCCTCATACACTGTCGGCTCCTCATACATTGTCGGCTCAGTAGTACAGCGGCCGTACAAGGAATATGGATGCTATGCGGCGCAGAGCGCGTGGCGCCACCATCGTGGGTCGGGAAAATGCCGCTTCGCTACGCGGCGCCGGTCAATGATTGATTATGATAAGGTGTAGTTAGAATATATTGGAGGAAAAGTAGATTATGATTATGTATATTTATGACGGATTATAATAAGAGTAGATTGTAATGATGTACAGTTGTGATAGAGTACAGGAGAAGTATGTGATGATAGTATATTTATATGATAGTAGGCATGCCGGATATACACAACAATACGCTATATATAACAGACTATAATCATAATTTACTTGAGGGTGTCGCTATATTGTATTCTACTGAAACCAGATTATTGCAATCCATAGCTATAATAGATGGTAATAAAAGTAAGTTATCATCAGGTATAGCTAGAATAGATTCTGATAAACATCGATTATGACTGGTAGACTTCCTCGGAGGGTGCCACTGCGTTAGTTCCGGGAGCAAGAGGGCCAAGGCACGTGAATATTCTGGCCGTATTTTTTCCTGGTTGTTGCTTTCTCTTAGATGGGCACCTTTGGCGCTCAAAAATCAGTTAAGCGGCGAGCGGATGGACTGAACTCCCTCCGAAGGTCCGCACCTACCCCCCGGACAGGTATCATAAGCATATAATAAGTAGATCAAAGGATGTAGTAGATCATACTACAAGTCGGCTCTGCTTTAGCTTCACCTACCTCGGCGCTTGGACGGCAGAACACTAAGATGCTGTTGCTTTGTTTTCAGTTGCAATGTATCATTGACCACGTGTTCTTTCCTGGAAGAGAACAGCTTCAAATGTTGTTTTAGATGAACATTGGCATGTTGAATATAAGCCAAATTTACGAAATACGGTGAAATGCTAAGCATTAGTGCATATACAAACTGGATCACAGGAAAATCGAGAAAAAGTCAGATGAGGGCATGATGTCAAACGGATTAAACATTGAAGCTAAGTTTATTTTGTGCATACAGTATCAAAACACATTTTTAGATGACCGGAATGCTTCCCATGGCACATGGTGTCAATTAATAGTCTTCCGAGTTTTAAGTACACATCAGATCAGGTCATAGAAATGTCCTCTGAAACGTGCTGAGAGCACATGCAACACAGGCACCCTGGAGTCTAAAATATCGGCTCTTGCGGAATATGGATGGTTGGATATGACCTATGGGGGTTACTTTGCAAGCCGAAATCGTCTCGAATGTGAATGGATTCTGAACGTGTTTTGAGATGTACTTTTGTATTTTTTTGTGTGAAGATCTTCGTGAAAAAAGGAACAAAAACATCGAGGTATTTTCAAACAACTCAAAGAAGGCGACTTGCCTTTGGTGTTGCTTCGGTATAACTTATTACATTTCATCCTGACTACAGCCAGGGACGTATGCATGGGGGGGGGGGGGCGGAGAAGCCGAGGGCATGTCCCCCCATGGAAAGGTGGCGTTCCTCCGATCTATACATGACGCGTCTCCTGAGTGGTTCGAATACGCCCCACCGCCGCTCAACATATTTCTTAGCGAACGGTGCCTATCTAAAGCAGCAAGGCGGCCCATAAAAAGGAGAAGCCTGCATTTTCAAGTGCACCCTTGCCCTCCTGCTTAACGATTTTATTTCACTCGAGTCCAGTACTTACGGTAGTGGCGTCACTCCGAGGCCATCGCGCCACTCAGCACGAGTGAACCAATCAGAAGAGGCCATCGCGCCACGCAGGACGAGTGAACCAATCAGAAGAGGCCATCGCGCCACGCAGGACGAGTGAACCAATCAGAAGAGGCCATCGCGTCACGCAGGACGAGTGAACCAACCAGAAGAGGCCACTCAGCACGAGTGAACCAATCAGAAGAGGCCGGCGCGCCACTCAGCACAAGTGAACCAATCAGAAGAGGCCATCGCGCCACTCAGGACGAGAGACCCAATCAGAAGTCCTTGATTCGCCCCGGACGCATACCACTGCTTTCGAATATCGGAAGCTTCAACGATTTATGCCATATTCCCTGGCACTTGACTCTGACCTTTCGCTGTTAGACTATCTTCGGTATGCATGACATCAGTATTAACGAAAGACGTCAGTATGTGGAACATGGGTCATTCTTCATACTCAGGGTACGTGTTATTAAGGTCCAAAATTACTTGCTGGGACGCTCGTCGGCAAGTGTGAACCGATTTCTTTCCTCTTGTCAGGATGTTAATTTTCTCGAGTCTCAGGCATACACTCGCCATGAGATGTGTACCGTTCCGATCAGTGAAGGAACGCTTCTGTCTTAAAGTCTACCATATTTAACTTACCTGACATAGCGCGGTGTATGATCGCATTGTTATTTTTAACGCAGATGTGCGCATGCATGCTCTGTCTGTTATCTGTTGTGTGTTGCAACGTCTTTGTGTGTAGGTAACGTGTTTGTGTGTGCGTGTACGGGGGTAGGCAAGCCCATTTCGGAATCGGGCATTGGCCTGTGGATGTTTCTTCCGATGATCATAAGCACATGCTCCACGATCAGAGGCCGACAGCTACGGCAAAGACGGGGATGGGGGCGGACTGCGCCCCGAGCTGAGCTGCGTGACCGCATCCTAGGTCAACCAAGAGAGGCAGACAAAAATGGTTTGTGCAACTCTGAAAATTCAAAGACGGAGATGCACCATGCCTGTGCCGCCAATGGCAACGGCAGTGTCAACGGCAACGGCAGTGTCAACAGCAACGGCAGCGTGAACTGCAACGGCAGTGTCGCAATCTAACAAAATATTGTAGGACAGCTTGATTCCTCCTCGCACTGCAAGGAGGGGGATCCAAGCTCCTGCCACAGCGGAAGTTCATGGTGGAGGGGGCAACACAATGCAATGTTCAATGTTTCTCTATCTCTGTATTCACTTTTTAGCAGCCTGGTAGGTGGTATTGGCGACAGTGTGCTACCACTCAGGCGACAGACTTGGCTTTATCGAGGCATAGTTAGCTGGAAATCGTGATATCCGGTAGTAAAGGGACGCTACGAATTTTGGATGGAGGTAGAGGTCGAGAGGATCCTAGGTCGATTTGCTTGGTGCACGGTTGTAGGGATTCTAAACCCGCGCCGTCTTTCCTGTCGAATCCTCCCACCCCGTCTCAAGGGGAGGGGGGCGGTTGGAGACCCCCTCTAAAATCCAAACTACGCATCGCACGAAAACGAAAGAGGTGTAATCGGAAAGCGCTCGACGAGTAGGGTCCGGGTCCAACCCTAAAAAAAAACTCCCCCAAAAGTGACGTCACCAGGGGGCTAGATTTTCACTTTTCACGACTTGCATTGCTTTTTTTCCTCTGGGGAGTTCATTTTGTGAGGTATATAATTTTTTTATTGGAATGAGAAAAGGACAGCGAAATCGACCAGGGCTATAATTTTTCTGGCCCCAAAAAAAAAAAATTTAACTTTGAAATTTCAAAATTTTGAGTTTTCAAGTTTTCTTTAATTTTCCTTTTCCAATGGGTAGAGCAGACGGAAAAACGCTGTTGGAAGTTAACTTGCCCTAATAAAAATGCTTACTTTAGCCAGAATCCTGTGTTTGAACTGCAATATGACAAATACGCAAAATTTATTTGTAGTCAAAAACGAAAAAAAGAAAACTCCAACTCCTACGTTTTGTTGCATCCGTAAAGATAAGCAAATGCTGAAAGTTTCATTAAATCATCTGTACCCATTAAAGTGTGACGACTAGTTTAACTGTTTTGGAGGTGACCACACTTGACCTTGAATAACTCGTTGACCCTAGATGACCTGACCTATAAATTTTGAATCAGTATTTCAAATTGATGTGAGAAAAAGTATGCCAAATTTGGGCGCGCTACCCCGCACCGTTCGTCCGCTATCTGCGAAAAACCTAAGGGGGGCGGTTGAAGACCCCCGAGACTGGACGGGTTAAACTTCCCAAATTCGTCGTCATCCCGCTCCAAAGAGACCACGTATTAACTGCTTACAGCATATGATTGTTGTTGTTATTGGGGTTTTGGGGCGCATCAACTGCAAAGGTTATACAGCGCCAACAGCATATGATTAGACGGCAAAATGTTCATCCTAATTTGTCGTGAGGGATACACATTGGACTATATTTACCTATGACACAACTTACCGCTCCAGAAATATCCCGTAAATGCAGAGCAAATTGAACGAAAGCTGCTTGAATTTGGATGGCATGGGGAATGAAAATCGCGTTACCTGTCATTTTGTTGATGACTGTACGTTAGTGATCTTAACGCTAATTACGCTAATATTTTGTTGTTACTTTCAAGATACTATTTATCCCTGGATCACAACATCTATTTCGTTTTAAACATTTGCATTCAGCACTAGAACACCCTGGGGATGGGGCGACATGGTCATGCTGTATAGTCATGTTGCCCCTCTCCCAGACCTGTGCACAAGTAAGACATGCTGCAATTCAATCTGATTAGTGAACTTACGTACGGTAGGTACAAACCAAACTGCCTGAATGACGCAACTCAATGGTTCTCCAAGAGCTGAATTGGATAAAGTGTTATCTCGAGAGATCATGTTCACGATGTCGCGGCAAATCGAAGGCCAAGTCTGACACCAAAACCTAATCTAATCGTACGCACCCGCCCCACCACGTGCAAACGTGGTGCGACATTTATCAGCTGCTCTCACCCAGAAGTGTCGACAGAGGGTGACTTGACCATAAAACATTTGGGCCATTCGATTATCTCAGATTCACACATTCACAGCTCCTTGGCCTCGACAAATGCTGGTGGCAATGGCAAGTGGTGACATGACCTTGACAAACGGTGGTCGATTCGTGCAGTGAGCCTGGCTGGCGGACCACCTTGTTGCACAACATCTGGTGACGAACGTCCAACGTCAGTAGACACGTACCGCTGAATGGTCAGCCTGCTATACAGCCCCCTCAGTAGATACGTACCGCTGAATGGTCAGCCTGCTATACAGCCCCCTCAGTAGACACGTACCGCTGAATGGTCAGCCTGTTGTACAGCCCCCTCAGCAGTACACGTACCGCTGAATGTCCAGCCTGCTATACAGCCCCCTCAGTAGACACGTACCGCTGAATGGTCAGCCTGATGTACAGCCCCCTCAGTAGACACGTACCGCTGAATGGTCAGCCTAGTTGTACAGCCCCCTCAGTAGACACGTACCGCTGAATGGTCAGCCTGTTGTACAGCGCCCTCAGTAGACACGTCCGCTGTGTACCGCTGAATGGTCAGCCTGTTTACAGCCCCTCTAGACACGTACCGCTGAATGGTCAGCCTGTTGTACAGCCCCCTCAGTAGACACGTACCGCTGAATGGTCAGCCTGCTATACAGCCCCCTCAGTAGACACGTACCGCTGAATGGTCAGCCTGTTGTACAGCCCCCCTCAGTAGACACGTACCGCTGAATGGCCAGCCTGCTATACAGCCCCCTCAGTAGACACGTACCGCTGAATGGTCAGCCTGTTGTACAACCCCCTCAGTAGACACGTACCGCTGAATGGTCAGCCTGTTGTACAGCCCCCTCAGTAGACACGTACCGCTGAATGGTCAGCCTGTTGTACAGCCCCTCAGTAGACACGTACCGCTGAATGGTCAGCCTGTTGTACAGCCCCCTCAGTAGACACGTACCGCTGAATGGTCAGCCTGTTGTACAGCCCCCTCAGTAGACACGTACCGCTGAATGGTCAGCCTGTTGTACAGCCCCCTCAGTAGACACGTACCGCTGAATGGTCAGCCTGTTGTACAGCCCCCTCAGTAGACACGTACCGCTGAATGGCCAGCCTGTTGTACAACCCCCTCAGTAGACACGTACCGCTGAATGATCAGCCTGTTGTACAGCTCCCTCAGTAGACACGTACCGCTGAATGATCAGCCTGTTGTACAGCCCCCTCAGTAGACACGTACCGCTGAATGGCCAGCCTGTTGTACAGCCCCCTCAGTAGACACGTACCGCTGAATGGTCAGCCTGTTGTACAGCCCCCTCAGTAGACACGTACCGCTGAATGGTCAGCCTGTTGTACAGCCCCCTCAGTAGACACGTACCGCTGAATGGTCAGCCTGTTGTACAGCCCCTCAGTAGACACGTACCGCTGAATGGTCAGCCTGTTGTACAGCCTCCTCAGTAGACACGTACCGCTGAATGTCCAGCCTGTTGTACAGCCCCCTCAGTAGACACGTACCGCTGAATGGTCAGCCTGTTGTACAGCCCCCTCTGTAGACACGTACCGCTGAACGTACACATCTCGGTCTGTCTGGCTGACAAGTACAGGCACCTCACTCCGCCTTGCTTAACCGCTGCTGACACTGCTGCTGCTTCTCTAGCTTCGTGTTGGTTCTGGCTGTTATGCGGATCGTGCTGTCGCCGATGATCAGCTTGATCTGTGCTTCTTGTGTGACGTTTCGGGCGGCACCTCGAACGCCCGGCTTCTGACTCCTGAGTCTGTGTTCTGAGTCTGAGTTCTGAGTGTTGTTGACCCGGCCCCGGCGACGTTGTGCTGACTCAGCTGATGTCAGAGTGTCGGCGGTCCACTCTGACACCAGCTCCTGGCCAGAGTCGCCAGTCGTGCACGTTCCCGCTGGGCCGGCTGGCAACTGCTGAACATCGGCCTCCATCAGGTTGCGCTGAGGCCGGGTCAGGTCAGGCCGGGTCAGGTCAGACCTGGCCGGTGGCGACTCTTAGATCATCAGACTGGACTGGGTCAGCGTGCAGGCCCGACTTGACGTGACTCGCCGGTTGGGCGGACTCGCTGGACTCGGCAGACTCGGGGGACTCGGCGGACTCAGCGGACTTGGCGGACTCACTGGACTCGACGGACTCGCTGGACTCGGCGGACTCGGCGGACTCGGCGGACTCACTGGAATCGGCGGACTCAGCGGACTTGGCGGACTCGGAAGACTCGGCGGACTCGCTGGACTCGGCGGACTCGGCGGACTCAGCGGACTCGGCGGACTCGCTGGACTCGGCGGACTCGGCGGACTCGGCGGACTCACTGGAATCGGCGGACTCGGCGGACTCGGCGGACTCGCTGGACTCGGCGGACTCGCTGGACTCGGCGGACGCGCTGGACTCGGCGGGCTCGCCGACAAATCTCCAGGTGACATCTTGCTCTTCACCAGCCTCGCTGTCGGAGATCTGCGCCCGCCAGATGACAAGCTGGACAACAGAGCGACCACTCCTGATGGGGTCAGAGCTGCGACGGGGCGGCGCGTCCCGTCAGCCAGAGTCAACGGCGCTCGCCCGCATGGCGAGTATGACAATGGCGAGTGTGATGTATGATAATGTGACGTATGTGATGTGATATATGTGATATATATGTGACATATGTGATATATGTGATATATGTGATATATGTGATATATGTGATATATGTGATATATGTGATATATATGTGATGTGAATGTGATGCATGCATGTGATGTGATGTATGTGATGTGATAATGTGATGTATGTGATGCATGATGGCGAGTGTGAGTATGATAATGGCGAGTATGATGACAGCCCGAACCGGGGTGTCATCAAATCACGGCGTCTGAATTACCAGCAGTTTCCACTGGACGCCGAAGTTGCATTCTTGTCTCGCTAGCCATGTGTGCACGTGAGAGTCTCACGCTTCGTCGTGCACGGCGCAGTCGTGCCGCCACCCCCTCCTGACACACCTTTCTCACCACCACCAGTCACGTGACCGAGTCGCTGAGTTCCCACGGCCACTGAGGTCCCACGGCCACCGAGGTCCCACGGCCACCGAGGTCCCACGGCCACCGAGGTCCCACGGCCGCCGAGGTCCCACGGCCACTGAGGTCCCACGTCCGCCGGGGTCCCACGACCACCGAGGTCCCACGCCACCGAGGTCCCGTCCGCCGAGGTCCCACGGCCGCCGACGTCCCACGGCCACCGAGGCTCCACGGCCGAGGTCCCACGGCCACTGAGGTCCCACGGCCACCGAGGTCCCACGGCCACCGAGGTCCCACGGCCACCGAGGTCCCACGGCCACCGAGGTCCCACGGCCACCGAGGTCCCACGGCCACCGAGGTCCCACGGCCACCGAGGTCCCACGGCCACCGAGGTCCCACGGCCGCCGAGGTCCCACGGCTGCCGAGGTCCCACGGCCGCCGAGGTCCCACGACCACTGAGGTCCCACGGCCGAGGTCCCACGGCCACCGAGGTCCCACGGGGTCCCGACCGAGGTCCCACGGCCCGCCGAGGTCCACGGCCGCCGAGTCCGTCCGCCGAGGTCCCACGGCCACCGAGGTCCCACGGCCGCCGAGGTCCCACGGCCACCGAGGTCCCACGGCCACCGAGGTCCCACGGCCACCGAGGTCCCACAGCTGCCGAGGTCCCACGGCCACCGAGGTCCCACGGCCACCGAGGTCCCACGGTCACCGAGGTCCCACGACCGCCGAGGTCCCACGCCGAGGTCCCACGGCCTCGAGGTCCCACGGCCACCGAGGTCCCACGCTCCGAGGTCCCACGCCGCCGAGGTCCCACGGCCGCCGAGGTCCCACGTGCCAGCCAGCTGCCGAGGTCCCGAGGTCCCACGACCGCCGAGGTCCCACAGCTGCCGAGGTCCCACGGCCACCGAGGTCCCACGCCCGCCGAGGTCCCACGACCGCCGAGGTCCCACGGCCGCCGAGGTCCCACGGCCACCGAGGTCCCACGGCCACCGAGGTCCCACGGCCACCGAGGTCCCACGGCCACCGAGGTCCCACGGCCACCGAGGTCCCACGACCGCCGAGGTCCCACGGCCACCGAGGTCCCACGTCCGCCGAGGTCCCACGCTGCCGAGGTCCCACGGCCACCGAGGTCCCACGCCCGCCGAGGTCCCACGGCCACCGAGGTCCCACGGCCACGAGGTCCCACGCCGCCGAGGTCCCACAGCTGCCGAGGTCCACGACCACCGAGGTCCCACGCCCGCCGAGGTCCCACGGCCACCGAGGTCCCACGCCCGCCGAGGTCCCACGCCACTCCCGACCCGAGGTCCCACGTCCGCCGAGGTCCCACGACCGCCGAGGTCCCACGGCCGCCGAGGTCCCACGGCCACCGAGGTCCCACGGCCGCCGAGGTCCCACGTCCGCAGCGTCACGCCGCGCCAGCCGTGGCAAGAAACCTCAATACACTGCAAGTCATACCTCAGTCATTTTTGCAGTTAATTGTTAAAATTTTTGGAGCCACTCTTCTTAGTCATTTCTGACAGGGTTCGAAACCGGCCAAACTTGCCCAGCCCATTTCCGTGCCCATGAGACCGAAACCCTATCCGGGTACGGCAGGTTCGCTATGGATGTGACCTGTACCCAGCTCAGCTCAGTCACGATATCCAATATATGTTCAACTACCGCTCCGGTAGCCCAGTTAGTTAGAGCGATGGCCTGCGCTGGTCTCCCCTGTCGTGGCGACACATGGTTCGAGTCGCTTCGCGCGCTCGCTATTAGCCCCCGGCCGAGAGTGTCAGTTGGCAGTTGGCCCGATAAGGCCGGGGACGAGCTACCGGGCGGCCGTGTCGGTGCATTGGCGGCACGTTCAACTTTCGATCAAAATTCTGCCATTGAACTGGAATTCATGGATCGGGTGGTGGGGCCAGGGTTCACGCAACAAGCTCTGCTCAGCACTAGAACCCTGGTTCCTAAATCCACCCCAGCAGCAACTCGGACTAAATTTATTAATAATAAATGTAAAAAATAATAAAACTGCAAGATGTCATGGCACTGTTTATCTGGCCCTGTAAGCTATTAATTATGATATTAAAAGACTGGCTCAGTGGTTTTCATAAATCATTCAGCAGAATAATTACTTGGAACATACCTTCTAAAACGAGAATAGCATAATTTTTTATTTAGAGTTCACATACATGGTAGGTGGGTAGGTTAGGTGCAATCTACCTCACAGGCATGCATTATGCATGAACTACCTGGTAAATCCTACCTTTGCGAAGATAAATTCGCACCCTTGCCACAAAAATCAGAGCGTATATCACACGCTGCAAGACTATTGCAATTTACTCTCACAAAATAATTATAGCTGACCGAGCATTGCTCAAGGAGGCCTATTTACTTGTGCTCGGTTGGAAGCAGTTTGCAGAGTAATGAGTATTATCGGTGCAATATGCATACATTATTGGTGTATTATGCATGCATAATGGGTTCATTGTGGGTATATTATGGATATATTATGTGTGCATTATTGGTGCATTATTTATGCACTATGTATGCACTATGCATGCATTATGGGTGCACTATGGGTCCACTATGTGTGTATTGTTGGTGCATTACGAATGTATTACGGTGTACGTTATTGGTCATACCATGAAGCGCAATGAATGGTGGCATATGAGGACACGCTTCACTGCTGTAACACTGTGTCATAAATTGTGGTATTCATGTGCAATTGTAAGTGCAATCCCGATTAATATGTCGTATGCCCCTAGGGCTGCAGGGGCACTTGTAAAAGACAGAGGATATTGCTGACCAAAAAGCTGAATATCGTCTCCTGATATATGTTCAGATATATTCTTTACATATATATCGGGTCTCCATAGCTACTCATGATAGTCAATCAGGTATTAACACGCGCCGTCTTTCCGGTCAGATCCTCACACCCCGTCTCGGGGGTTGGGGGCGCTTAGTAACCCCCCAAATCTAAACTAAACATCGCATGAAAACGAAGAGGTATCATCGGAAAGCGCTCGACGAGTAGGGTCCGGGTCAACCTCCCAAAACAATTTTCCCCAAAAGTGACGTTACCAGGGGGCTAGATTTTCATGACTTTTCACAACTTACATTATGTTTTTGGCTCTGGGGAGTTCATTGTGGGGAATATATGAAAAACCAAATGTATTTGGAATGAGAAAAGGACAGCGAAATCGACCAGGGCTTTAATATTTTTAGCCCCCAAATATATATTTTTTAATTTCAAAATTTTAGGTTTTCAAGTTTTCTTTAATTTTACTTTTCTAATGGGTAGAGCAGACCGAGAAACGCTGTTGGAAGTCAACTTGCCCTAATAAAAAATGCTTACTTTAGTCAGAATCCTCTATTTGAACTGCAATTTGGCAAATACGCAAAATTTATATGTAGTCAAAAACGAAAAAAAAAGAGAAAAATTCCACCCGTGCGTTTTTTTGCATCCCCAAAGATAAGCAAACGCTGAAAGTTGCATTAAAATATCTGTATCCGTTAAAGCGTGACGACTGGTTGAACGTTTTTGGAGGTGACCTCACTTGACCTTGACTAACTCGATGACCCTAGATGACCTGACTTCAAAATTTTGAATCAGCATGCCAAATTGATGTGAAAAAGGTATGCCAAATTTGGGCGCGCTGCCGCGCGCCGTTCGTCCACTATCCGCGGAAAAAACCTGGGGGGGGGGGGCGGTTGAAGACCCCCGAGACGGGACGGGTTAAAGGAGGAAGTACCAGAAACAACATTGGGATATGCATAATACTTTACACATTTTGCGGTTCTGATGTGCTGTTAAAGTCGAATAATGCGCTGCAATTTTATGACTTAACGTGTTGTTGATCATACTTGATGGAAGCTTGCTGTGTTCAGGAAAAAGTTGGTTTAGCCTTCAATTGAAAAATATGCAGTCAAAACCGGAGAATATGGTATCCGAACCAGGCCCGTTCATTCATTTAAATGTGGGGCCGGCCGTACCCGGCCGTACCCGTATCAAGACCCTGCCGTACCGATACCCAGACCCGCCCGTACCCGTACCCAGACCCGGCCGTACCAGTACCCATACCCGGCCGTACCCGTACGCCCAGACCCGGCCGTACCCGTACCCAGACCCGGCCATACCCGTACCCAGACCCGGCCGTGCCCGTACCCAGACCCGGCCGCACCCGTACCCAGACCCGGCCGTACCCGTACCCAGACCCGGCCGTACCCGTACCCAGACCCGGCCGTACCCGTACCCAGACCCGGCCGTACCCGTACCCAGACCCGGCCGCACCCGTACCCAGACCCGGCCGTACCCGTACCCAGACCCGGTCGTATCCGTACCTAAGCCCGGCGATCTGGGTCGAGCCGGACAAATTCGAGCAGTGTTCAGTGTTCAGCTGCCCATTCCACTCCCACATTATATACCGAACACTAAGTCCAATCACCATTCAGCTGTCGATAGGCGTACCAATATGTTCAGTTACCATTTAGTTGCCATTCAGCTGGCGCCGCCCACGCCTATGTTCAGTTGCCATTCAGGTGGCATTCAGCTGCGCCGGACCGCGCCTGTGTAGTTGCCATTCAGTTGCATCAGCTAGCGTCGGACCGCACCTGTGCTTAGTTACCATTCAGTTACGATTCAACTAGCGTCGGACCGCACCTGTGCTTAGTTACCATTCAGTTACGATGCAGCTGGCGTCGGACCGCGCATGAGACATTCAGTTACGATTGCGCGCGGACCGACCATGTTCAGTTACCATCGTTCGATCAGCTGGCGCGGCCCACGCCTATGTTCAGTTGCCAGTCAGTTGATTCAGCTAGCGTCGGACCGCACCTGTGTTTAGTTACCATTCAGTTACGATTCAGCTAGCGTCGGACCGCACCTGTGTTTAGTTACCATTCAGTTACGATTCAGCTAGCGTCGGACCGCACCTGTGTTTAGTTACCATTCAGTTACGATTCAGCTAGCGTCGGACCGCACCTGTGCGTACCTTCGTTCGATCGCGCCCCGTGTTACTCGTATTCAGCTAGCGTCGGACCGCGCCTATGTTCAGTTACGATTCAGCTAGCTCTGGACCGCACCAATGTTCAGCCACCATTCAGTCGCCGACGGGCCGTACGGTGTTTTATCGGCGGCCAGTGACACGTCAGCGCGGTCGCGCCGCCGACACAGGTGGAGCCACCTAGCGGCGCCACGTCACGATACGCCGGCCGGCCACAGACTGCCAAAAGCCCCGAGGCGACCGTCGGTTCCTAGCAGGCGGCGCGGTGTTTGCTCTGTACTCTTTGTTCTGGCCTGACGCGCACTTTACGATCGGCCGTATCGCGGCGCCGCATTTTCGCCACGTGTTATTTGCCGGGTGCCACACACGCGTCCAGTCCTCCATAGTGGGCGCCGTATGACCGAAGCAGTCGAAGCGCCCCTAAGCCCAAATAACCGACCAACCAGTCCTCCATAGGAAAATGGGCAAAATTGTGTTTGACGTGACTTTTCGCAGCGACACGTTGCGCGCGCCTCAGGAGATAGCAGATAGAATATACGCTAGCGCTTTGTTACTGTTACCCACTGAAAAAGGCTTCATATCGATACCGATTAAACTCGGGCGGTGCCTGCTGGTTCGAATAAAACAATATTAACCTCTTAAAGACATAAAGACATGAAGACATAAAAGATTAGTGCAACTATGGGCCACAAGGCCCCTTCTTGGTTGCACTCTGTACACTGAACCAGTTGCCCACCAAATCTGTTAATCAGCCCTCCCTGTAATACTGAAAAGCAAGCCCTCTATTCTTATAATGATTGTCTATGCTGTTTTTAAAGATGTTCAATGTGCTGCTACTGACAATGTTTTCTGGCAGCTGGTTCCAGTGTTCTACTACCCTGTTGGTGAAGAAAGTCTGCCTTAACCTTGTGGTGCCGTAACATAGCCAGACATCTGTAATATTACAAGGATGACAATCATGTCCGTAATTGTCCTGCAAATAACCGGTTCGTGTTCATGAACACGATGAAACCGGGATATGCATCGGTGCTATGCTATTTTGAATTTATGACCTCTTATCACGACGGGCACTGGGAATTATGCCAAATCGTGACTTTGAACCGCTGGCTGGTGACAACATGACGCTTCATACATGCATGAAGCATCACTTCCGTGTCGGCCACCAACAGTCGACAGCTCAGGATGGATAATGGAGTGTTGAGTTTTTGCCGGTCGCGATGAATCTCATCTCATTTGACTCATCAGGTCTGAACACTCTGATCTCAGTTGAAGATCATTTGCATTTGTCTTGGCAGACTTCACTTCAACCGTTGGTTTATTACGATGTCGTTGGAAACCACGAAGGGTGACCAACAGTGATATTCAGTCATATCAGATGATGGGTATGCGAAACGAAGACTTTTCACTGGAATAATTCATCAACAAGCATGTCTGGAGAAGTGTGCATATGGAAACAATGACACGAAAAAGCCCATTTCCAGAACAACTTTCGCAAATTCCGCCCCTATTGTATGTCCTTCCGAAACGTTCGGGTTTGTGGCGACAAGCACGCAGGACCAGGATAAACTTCCATCCTGTAGAGTCCATCTCCGCATCTAAATGTATTGATGTTCGGAACCTTGTGGTGCCTTAACATAGCCAGACATCTGTAATATTACAAGGATGACAATCATGTCCGTAGTTGTCCTGCAAATAACCGGTTCGTGTTCATGAACACGATGAGACCGGGATATGCATCGGTGCTATGCCCGATTTCTAATCTAGGTTTTATTTCATTCAAAGATATTGGCACTGCAAGGAACCAAATTCTGCATCACTACATTTCAGTATGGTTTTTCCTACTGTGGTCTTCATTTCTGAGGACGCGGCTGATTTGTGTTGATAAATACGATAGTAAGAAGATAAGCTTCCATTGGTTGTGGTGCCTAACCCGCCATCTCATTACCATCTCATTTTGATCCCGTTGTGCTTGTGGTTCTGTAAGATAGCCAAAGAACTATACAATTGCTTAATGGACCGTTTTCTTCAATATTCCTCATATTAAACCACAGACAAGCATTTCAGTAATTAAAGAGACCGTCGCAATTAGCTCCAGTGACGACAGTTACAAAAACTGCCACTGGCGGCGCTAGTTGTCTGGCTCGTCGTCTTTGACCAGCATCTGAACATTACTGCCATGCATTGAATTATTGATTCGCAATTGTGTGTATAATTGCTTGGGAGCGTACACAGCTCACCTGGCATAACGTCGTTACTGTCTGTTTTTCAGAAAACGTGTGCGATTTCGTGACCGAGCTGGTGACGCCCAAACTTCGCGGAAGTTGACCGACCGGAGGTCAGGTCCGGGAGCACGTGACGCGGGCGTGACGTAGTACACCATCCGTGTCGACGCCCCGCCCACCGGCGGCAGCCATTGGCGGAGCGGGCGCGTGGACGTGCCTCTGCTATCGGAGTACTCAGTGGAGAGGTGGACTGGAGCTGCCGAGCTGTGTCAGCTGTTGAACAATACTTCTGTTGATATGTTGACTAGTGCACCGTGGTGTGGCTTTGTATGCTTTTGGGAGGCAGATGCCCCTCCCACAATGTTGGCTGTGTTCCCACCCAACAATTACGACTTTTAACATGGAACCCTATGTGGTATGCAATCAACGGCACACACAATTTCCTTAAGCCAACCAATAAATGTCACGGAACAGAGACAGAGAATGCTTTCGGGGCGCGAGATACGCAGATTTCCTTTTAGTGTGCTATAAATTTCAAAATGTTATATTTGATCGAGTGAATTTTTAGTTGCTAGGGGGGGGGGCTTGGTTGCCCCTGTGCCCCAAACCATTTGGGCCCACCCATTGCAGGATTTGCAGAAAACTACGCCTGCTGTAGTGCAAATCTTAGTTTTGAGCTTGGCTTTGGTTTGTTTCATTGCAAAAACGTCAACAAATATGCCACCGATCGCCTGCCAGTCATTTGAAATTACTGTCATAATTGACCTTGAAATATATGCAAAACCAAGGGTCAGAGAGGGTGTCATCGAAGAAACGTAGGGACTAGTCTCCCCACAATGGGGGGGGGGCAGGGCAGGGAGGACCCAGGAAGGTGATCCTCCCCGGCCCCCTCGGAATTCCGTTCGAGGGGGGCCGGAAGTCTCACAACGTGAGGACTTCCGTCCTCACGCGAACCGCGTCCACGATATCATGATCCCCATCATTGATGATCAGTGCACAGGACTGGAAGAAGCCAACTCACCGTCTGCGGGGCGGTGATGGCCGAGTGGTTAAGGTGTCGGGCTACGGGTACCAAAGGTCCCGGGTTCGACTCTAGCGCCACTCAGGACATTTCCCAATCCCGCGGCCCACCGGCGAAACAGTGTGGGCGGCGCCATTAGCCGTGAATGTGCATAAAGTGTGTCGTGAACCAACCAATAAACAAACAAACTCACCGCCTACTAGCGGTCAGGCTAGAAGTCGTCACCCTCGACTCCACGACGGTGCAGAGGGACAAGGTGAAGCCGGAACAGGTGTCAATGCTCTCACTGTCCTGCTGTTCTCGTCATTATCAACATCATGACTAACTCTACTTGTTACATAATAAATGTTTTTTTTCTCTTATATTACCATTATCCTGCAGGACCGGAGATGTAGCAACCCTGACCAGGGAGGTTTTGCAGTGCACCCAAATGAAAGACAGTTTCGGTGACGGTGCTGCGGCTTTCTATAGTCCATTCGTTCATTCAGTCAGCGCATTCGGCAGGTGCCTCTTGGTACACAATTGCGCTTTTTAGTGTTCTAGTAATACGGATTGTTCACGAGCTCGTGAACAAAATATATGCCTCGAATACTTGTCCACGCGGTATCCATAGGTTTGTCTTCGAACGTATTTCAGAAAGAACTGGATTGCATGCGATAAAACTCTACGCAGACCTGCGGGCGTTCATTGCAGAACTTCTGGCGTCGGGTTCGTTGGTAGATCAGATCAGGTCAGGTCAGGTCACTGACCTGTGACTTTTGTGAACATTTCCCGGCGGATTTCCACAGATTCGCACTTTTAGGTCCGGACAGGCATAGGTGGCGAATTGTGCATGGTGCCCTTATGAAATACGCATCACTGTGCCCCGCATTTAATTCGAAATCCAACGAGGTATCACATGATCCGACACCATTCGTGAACTGCTGTGCAGTTGACAATGTATCAATTACGCAGTCAATATTGAGTTTTGGGTTCAGGGCCCCGAAAGCAAATTCGGACCTTGCGGGAGAAACATGCCAGTCGAATCCGAAACCAGGACCCACAAATACCGTAGGACCATCTTTGACCCACCTTGTCCCCATGTGCCTGTGTTGACCTCTTGTCAGAACAAGTCAAAGGTCAGTTCACCAAAGGTAGTCAAATCTGCATCACAGGGTAATGTTGGGTGCTGAATTATAATTCATGGTTCATTCAATGAACGCTGAATGTGGCCCATGGAGGGCACGAAGTTCGTCCTCTCCATAGCCCACAATTATGCGCACGGTGATACATATTTCATGAGGTATCATGTACAGTTTGCCATCTATTTGGGTATAAACATGAAAAGTGAAATATGCCGAAATTCGCCGGGGCAGACAGGTTCCAGGTGCTGCACGGAAGGCGTAAATGACAAAATGTCAGGCAAAATGTCCAGGTGCTGCACCGGTATAGGTGACAAATGTCCAGGTGCTGCACCGGTATAGGTGACAAAATGTCCAGGTGCTGACCGTATAGTAAAATGTCCAGGTGCTGACCGGTATAGGTACAGGATTATGACAAAATGTCCAGGTGCATCAAAATGTCCAGGTGCTGCACCGGTGACAAAATGTCCAGGTGCTGCACCGGTATAGGAAATCGTCCAGGTGCTGCACCGGTATAGGTAGCAAAATGTCCAGGTGCTGCACCGGTATAGGTAGCAAAATGTCCAGGTGCTGCACCGGTATAGGTAGCAAAATGTCCAGGTGCTGCACCGGTATAGGTAACAAAATCGTCCAGGTGCTGCACCGTATAGGTGACAAAATGTCAGGTGCTGCACCGGTATAGGTGACAAAATGTCCAGGTGCTGCACCGGTATAGGGGACAAAATGTCCAGGTGCTGCACCGGTATAGGTGACAAAATGTCCAGGTGCTGCACAAGGAAAATGTCCAGGTGCTGCACCGGTATAGGTGACAAAATGTCAGGTGCTGCACCGGTATAGGTGACAAAATGTCCAGGTGCTGGGCCGGTATAGGTAGCAAAATGTCCAGGTGCTGGGCCGGTATAGGTAGCAAAATGTCCAGGTGCTGGGCCGGTATAGGTAGCAAAATGTCCAGGTGCTGCACCGGTATAGGTGAAGTCCAGGTGCGTACAAATCCAGGTGCTGCACCGGTATAGGTGACAAAATGTCCAGGTGCTGACCGGTATAGGTGACAAAAGTCCAGGTGCTGCACCGGTATAGGTGAAAAACCGGTGCTGCACCGGTATAGGTGACAAAATGTCCAGGTGCTGCACGAAGGCAAAATGTCCAGGTGCTGGGCCGGTATAGGTAGCAAAATGTCCAGGTGCTGGGCCGGTATAGGTAGCAAAATGTCCAGGTGCTGGGCCGGTATAGGTAGCAAAATGTCCAGGTGCTGGGCCGGTATAGGTAGCAAAATGTCCAGGTGCTGCACCGGTATAGGTAGCAAAATGTCCAGGTGCTGCACCGGTATAGGTGAAAAAGGTCTCACCAAAATGTCCAGGTGCTGCACCGGTATAGGTAGCCAAATGTCCAGGTGCTGCACCGGTATAGGTGACAAAATGTCCATGTGCTGGGCCGGTATAGGTGACAAAATGTCCAGGTGCTGCACCGGTATAGGTAGCAAAATTTCCATGTGCTGGGCCGGTATAGGTGGCAGAATGTCCATGTGCTGCACCGGTATAGGTGGCAAAATGTCCAGGTGCTGCACCGGTATAGGTGGCAAAATGTCCATGTGCTGGACCGGTATAGGTGGCAAAATGTCCAGGTGCTGCACCGGTATAGGTAGCAAAATGTCCAGGTGCTGCACCGGCAAATGTCCAGGTGCTGGGCCGGTATAGGTGGCAAAATGTCCAGGTGCTGCACCGGTATAGGTGGCAAAATGTCCATGTGCTGGACCGGTATAGGTGACAAAATGTCCAGGTGCTGAGGTGGCAGAATGTCCATGCGCTGCGCCGGTTAACATCACCGACGGACGCCATCCCGTCGAATTCACCAGTACTGCTTGGCGTCAACCCTGGAGCATTTCCAACCGTAGGATAGCGTGCGGGGACAGACAGCGCTCCCAGCTCCAGCTCCAGCTCCAGCTCCAGCTCCAGCTCCAGCTCCAGCTCCAGCTCCAGCTCCAGCTCCAGCTCCAGCTCCAGCTCCAGCTCCAGCTCCAGCTCCAGCTCCAGCTCCAGCTCCAGCTCCAGCTCTAGCTCCAGCTCCAGCGCCACCAGGTCGCGCCCGGTGCCCAGTCTCCACTTTGGGGATAGGGGCGGGCATGACCGAGTGGTTAAGGTGTCGGGCTACGGGTACCAAAGGTCCCGGGTTCGACACTAGCGCCGCTCGGGACATTTCCCAATCCCGCGGCCCACCGGCGAAACAGTGTGGACGGCGCCATTAGCCGTGAATGTGCATAAAGGGCGTCGTGAACCACCCAATAAACAAATAACAGACACTTTGGGGATAACCGTGTGACATCCAATACAACTTCAAGGGCTTTCGCTCGCAAAAACCGTGCTATTTTCTCATATTACCTGTGTAGCAGTAGTGCGTCGAGTTCGGTTCCTGATCTGGCACCAGGATCCTTACTACACATTGATCCAATAATGAGTCATGTTTTCACTTATATATAAAAGGCTGAGAGGAGATCTAATCGAGGTCTTTAAATTTGTCCATGGAGTGGAGAAGGGATATCTTGGGGGAATGTGTGAATTTAACAGAAATGATGCAAGTATAGGTCATCAATTCAAAATTAAAGTTAATCACATCAGGAGAAGGTTAAGGCAGTCTTTCTTCACCAACAGGGTAGTAGAACACTGGAACCAGCTGCCAGAAAACATTGTCAGTAGCAGCACATTGAACATCTTTAAAAACAGCATAGACAATCATTATAAGAATAGAGGGCTTGCTTTTCAGTATTCCAGGGAGGGCTGATCGACGGATTTGGTGGGCAACTGGTTGAGTGTACAGAGTGCAACCAAGAAGGGCCCTTGTGGCTCATAGTTGCACTAATCTTTTATGTCTTTATGTCTTTATGAGTCAAGTGATGTATGAGAAAATGCGCGGCGCCGTATTGGAGGTGTGCCAGACAGGTCCACAGGGCACCGAGCGACCACAGAAGCGCTACCGAGATGAACTGCGACGTTGACAGGAGGCGGCGTATCTAATCACGGCACGATAACCTCACTTCCGGTCCGCCCTCGACGTCGAAGTCCCGGCCAACAGGGCGAACGGAAGCGCCAATGGGCGTATGCGCAAAAGTACGCATGTGCAAATGTGCGTATGCGCCAATGTACATCTCAACAACTGTACGTAAGCGCAAATGCACCGAAGGGTATTTGCAAATGTGTGGGCAAACGTGTGTCTACACAAATGCACGCAAGATAAGTTGCACAAAGGGAAATGTAAAGAAGAGCAGGGACACTTTTCTTCCTACTCCTAGCAGTGCGGTATGATGGTGGTGATGGTGTGTGTGTGGGGGGAGGGGGTCAACTTGAGCCGCACTAACTTTTGTTCTATGTAAGATGGTGAGATGCGGTAAGATGGCGAAATGCGGGAAGATGGTGAGATGCCGAGAGATGGTGAGATGCCGAGAGATGGTGAGATGCCGTAAGATGGTGAGATGTACTAAGTGGAATGATGTAGCGGCATCTTTGAACTTCAAGCTTTACATAGAACATTTCTTCCTATCACTTTTGCTTGGCCTTTTAGATCAGGTTCAATAGCTCAATGTCCTGGTGCAGTCATTCGCACACCCGTCTTCGCCTTCACTTTCACCTCTGGTCGCCAAACAAATGCGATTTCGTGCTTCAATGCTGATGATGCGCAAATTGACAACTGAGCGAAGCATACTGACGAGCGGAAAGGTGAGGAAAAGTCACGGACACTGATTCCGTCGGTGTGAAATACCTGGAGGTGTGTGATGGAGAACGATGAAAACTATCCAGCTAGATTGCACTCAGGAAAGGATAATGAGTGTCACCAGAGCAAATCGAATTGCCATCCGCCCTCTGAAAAGCTTACATAAACAAGCAAAAACAATGTTACCATAAAACAAAATTTTCAAAAAAGTCCTAAGCATGTCGAAAATTTTGGTATTGCGTCTGGGGACTCACATTCAAAATGAAATCCGGTTGAAAACAATTATTCTAGTTTAGCCATTTGCGCTTTGCAATACCTGTAATTTAGTCTCCAGATAGATTCGGATAAGCATTCCCTCTGGTAGTTTCAAGTGGCACCTCAGTAACCTGACCTGATGCTGACTTGAAACTTAGAACTTCTTCAGACGGCATCATTTGCCGCTACAAATATGGCTGTTGCATCGTTTGCCGCCCCGGTAGCTCAGTTGGTTAGAGCGCTGGCCTGCACTGGTCTCCCCTGTACTGGCAACACAGGGTTCGAGTCGCTTCGCGCGCTTGCATGTAGCCCCCGGCCGGAAGTGTCAGTTGGCAGCTGGTCCGATAAGGCCGGAAACCAGCTACCGGGCGGCAGTGTCTGTGCATTGACGGCACGTCAAACTTTCGATAAAAATTATGTCGTTGAACAGGAATTCGTGGATCGGGTGGTGGGGCCAGGGTTCACGCAACAAGCTCTGCTTAGCAATAGAACCCTGGTTCCTAAAGCCACCCCAGCAACAACTCGGACTATATTTTTTTTAAATCACTACCCCCTAAAGTTGCAAGAATGCACTTTGATATGCACTGGTAGCTCGTCCCCGGCTTTATCGGGCCAGTTGCCAACTGACTCTCCCAGTCGGGGCTAAACGCGGGCGCGAAGCGACTCGAACCCTGCCCCGCCAGAACAGGCAGACGAGTGCAGGTCGTCGGAGCTGTAACCAACTGAGCTACCGGGGTGATTTGCCCTTCACTTGACAGTGTTCTGACCTGCGGTGACTTAGTGTTCTGACCTGCGGCGACGTAGTGCCGTAGTGTTCTGACTTGCAGTGGCATAATGACGTAGTGTTCTAACATGCGGTGACGTGGTGAGCGTATCACTCTGACCTGCGGTGACGTGGTGTTCTGACCTGCGGTGACGTAGTGTTCTGACCTCCGGTGACTTAGTGTTCTGACCTACGGTGACGTAGTGACGTCATTCTTAGAGCTGCGCGGTCATCCTTAGTGTTATTAAATTGTATTTTGGTCATTGGCGTGTGCCCTCACTTGTCCATTTCTGCCGTATCGTACATCTTTTGGATGTGAAGAAAAGTACAACGTATGTCTAATACAGAATTGAGACTAGATGGTGACCCAAATCTTGACCTGCCCGAGCACCGGAACATTAAGATACCGGAATATAATTCCTCGGCAGATTTACGCTGACAAATTTTCCGATAAATATCACATCGGTATCTTGAACAATTTAGAAGATACCTCAGAAACAGAAACGTCTAGGATGGCGGCAAATTTCCACGTTATCAATTACCACGTTATGCCAGTCCCGAATTATCCATACCAGGTCGTATTAGCGTACCGTAAACAAAATCACGCACGCTACTCTGCACAACCGGCGTAGCACAACACCACAATCCAAGTCATATGTCACATTACAAAGATCCCGACGTTACATTGCAACATCTTGCGCAAGTAAAATGGCAGCAGGCTAAGAATATATCCTCCTATATCCTACCTAACAATATATCCTCCAGCAGACCGGCGCTTTCTCTAAATGGCACCACCAGCCGCCGAACAACCGCTGATTCACTTCACAGCCGCCAGGCGTCGGAAACTACCGCCTAGTATAGAGGGCAGCACTATGCAACCCACAACTCGAGTTACGTAATCTCCGACAATGTTACGAAGCAGCCAATGTTGGTTAATCTAGGGATGTTCGTGGACAATGGTACAATTTACATAGGCCAGAGAACATACCATACTTTTTACATTGACCAGGGTATATACCATACCAATTATTACGTAGGCCTGGGATATTTTCAGGTTCAGCTAAGACAACGACATAGGGTTTAATGACGTTTTTGGATACAGCACCATTCTTAAGCAATTTTGAATACTAGATTGTACTTACGCGTTTGTGTGTACTATATGAATGTGAAAACACGTTCTGCGTACAAACGTGAACATTCTGAATTGAGATTAACGATTTCCCCTAGTCTGACGCCTTCTCTATGAGCCCAAACTCAATGTGAGATGTGTCGTTAGAATTTCAAGACTCCAAGCAAAAGGCCAGAACATATATATATACATGTGTATATGTATATGTGTATATGTATATGTGCATATATATATGCGCATATACATATACATAATGTATATATATATATACATATATATATATATATATATATATATATATATATATATATATATATATATATATATATATATATATATATATATATACAATTACGAAGACGATCCATTTTTTACACTCGAGGAACACTCGAGGGTCGGGGGAAGTCCCACCTTCTTCTCCGACAAGTACCATGGTTGGAGAACTTCCCCAATGTTGCCTCCCCACCGCCGTATCGATCTTGTACAAGGTGAAGACCTTCAGGAGATCAAGGTCTTGTCGAGGGACTACTACAGTGGTCATGGGAGATATTATCGGTTCACCACCGGTCGTTTTCATGATCCAGCTCGGAGAGGAATGTTGATTGTTCAAATGTACATACATACATGGGATGGGGGCACATGCCTGGGGGCATGTGCCCCATCCCGTGTGAAGGTGGCGTCCCTGTGCCCGACAAAAGGCGTCCGAGGCATGTTGAGTCCACCTTTGAGGAGGCCTACATTCTTTTGCCGTAAACATTTCGATTGGGCCAGTTGCCAGCATATCGCCCAGTCTGCGAGACCGAGACACCAGGACTGAGACACCAGGACCGAGATACCAGGACCGAGACACCAGGACCAGACACCAGGACCGCGATATCAGGACCGAGACACCAGGACCGAGACACCAGGACCGAGACACCAGGACCCAGACACCAGGACCGAGACACCAGGACCAGACACCAGGACCGAGACACCAGGACTGAGACACCAGGACCGAGACACCAGGACCGAGACACCAGGACCGAGACACCAGGACCGAGACACCAGGACCGAGACACCAGGACCGAGACACCGGACCGAGACACCAGGACCGAGACACCAGGACCGAGAACCAGACCAACGCCGACCAGACCGAGACACCAGGACCGAGATACCAGGACCGAGACACCATGGCCGAGACACCAGGACCGCGATATCAGGACCGAGACACCAGGACCGAGACACCAGGACCGAGACACCAGGACCGAGACACCAGGACCGAGACACCAGGACCGAGACACCAGGACCGAGATACCAGGACCGAGACACCAGGACCGAGACACCAGGACCGAGACACCAGGACCGAGACACCAGGACCGAGACACCAGGACCGAGACACCAGGACCGAGACACCAGGACCGAGACACCAGGACCGAGACACCAGGACCGAGACACCAGGACCGAGACACCAGGACCGTATGACGTCGCGAGGAATGAAAAACAGCTGACAGGCACGTCGGCTGAGGAACACACGCCGTCAGTGTCGGCTGAGGAACACACGCCGTCAGTGTCGGCTGAGGAACACACGCCGTTAGTGTCGACGAACGACACAGAATCTCGACACAGAGCGCATAACGAGTGGCGAGGATGGAGATCTTGGGCGGCGGAGGGTGCAAACGCAACGAATTAACGAATATAAATCAAACAAATCAACGATTTAACCGACTAAAACAAATACAAAATGAACTTTAAATAACGCATGACGAAGCGTACCGTGCAAAGCGCAACAAAGCGTGACGAATCACAACGCTTTCGGCACCTGCCCATCTCCCAGCCTGGAACCAACAAAGAACGAGGCAAAGGAAGCTATGCCGGTCGACCCTGGCTCCGGTGACGCACATGCCGTGGGTAAACCCGATCGGTTCCGGCTCCAAAGGTCAAAGGGCTGCAGCAGAACGTGACAAGGGCCCCGGGCCGTATCGGCAACACCACATCCCTGGCACCTTTCAGGCTGCCTTGAACCACGCCAGTGGCGGGTCCAGAGGGAGAAACTGCGAGGCATGCGCCCCTCCCCCAGAGATAAATGCATGGCGTCCATTCGACTGGAAAAGGGGTGCCCCTTCAGGACGCTGGACTGCACCTCTCCCGCCGGCTGGCGCGTTTCTTTACCGATGATGCCCCTCACAGCGGAAAATGCATCATTATCTAATGAATGAGAAACGGGGGAGAGGGCTCAAGAACCGGTGCCCCGATCGAAATGCCTGGTTCCGCCCTTGACGCATCCCAATAGCCAAGTCTTAGCATATGCAGATTATTTGGGGTAAGGTGGCGGGATTCTCCACCCCTCCTGTTTATTTTTGTGCGGCGTTATCGGGCGCGCGGCGATATTTTAATGCAATCTTGTGACTTAAAAATCGACAAGCTCATCCTATGCAACACAAAAACGAAATCCGTCAGAAAATATAGGAACTGCGTGGTGCCAAATCGACCGACCGGGCCGCGGCCGGCGAGCGTTCAAGGTCACAAAGGCTTCGTCGGTGCGGTGGAGCCGCTGTACGGTGAGACAGCCGATCACGACCTCATTTCCCCTTCAAGGTCACAGGCTCATGAGATTTATGCTGAAGCGAACTCACTACATCCGTAATCCACCTCCCCCCAAATTTGTGTGCTTATAGCCTCAGCATGGTTATATATTTTACGACACGTCGACCGTTGAGTCATGCGCCAATCTCTCACGCCGATTGGTCGCGGGCGAAGAATAGCGACAGGTGAGACTCGAACCCACAACCTTTCGATTGTGAGACGAGCAACTTACCCCTAGACCACTCGTCTCCTATCACTTCAGTAGTTTCCGAAAATGTGTGGATAGTGGCCGAATCGCCCATCACGTGCATGTTATGCGAGAGAATCTCCAGCGCGAGTGTTAATCGACCCTGTCCTCCATATGCTCGCATACTAGAAATAGGCGACTTGATCTGCTGATGGGATACATTTTCAGCTGATGTGATACTCAAGATAAACATAACATGCAACCACACATCTAGAAGACCAAAAAACAGGTTATAACTTATGGGTAGGCAATTGTCCGACTCAACTGAAAGCCCGACATAAGAACAGCGATAGTCGATGCGCCCCTAAACTCCAATAACCAACCAAAAGAACAGCGAATGCAATTTCGGAACGTTCCGTTGCATCTGTGTTCCACGTTCATCAGCCACGTTTCCATCGATGCTCTTACATCAACGAGCGACGCCACCTTACAATCTTCCAGATGCATACGGGATGGCGAACCATTAATATATTATTAATTGTAATATTTGTGGGCAAAACATACAGAAACATCCAGGTCGGGAATCGTGCCTCCGGTCACGCCAACATGCATTACTGAGAAACCGGAGCGGAATACGCTCGGACATTCAACATAAAATGTGGAGCTCCTATAGATAACTCTTGAATGGATTTAATGTCATGTTTATGTGATCTTATTGATGGTGAAAACATTTCATCCTTTTCAAATGCAGTTGCCAGTTAAACCTGCCTAACGCGTCACGTCATATCAGCTAATATCAACTTAGCCTGGAAAGAAGTCGAGTTCAAGATATCCTCAAAATCCAAGCCAGCAAGACCGGGTGGGTTTTAACATGTGTAGCACTGCACTCGCCTGTAGCCTTCGCTCACTCTGTGTGGATAGCCATTGCAAACACATAATGAGAACGCACTGCCTGGAAAACGTGCATGGACACGAATATATGCTAGGCATGACTATGCCCCGAAATATAAATGAAATCAGGCCCATTCTGGCCTTCGCGTTCAAGTAACTTGCAACGAGAATGTGAAGGGGCGATGGCTGTTGCAAAATTCCCTCAGGAAGAAAATAATATAACGGATTTGACATCAATAATCTTGTGGCACATAACACACAACTCCGAAGTATTTAAGAACCCCGTCGCCACTCTCCATCTGCCTCGGTCTCCAACCAACAGCCGGAGCACAACACCAAGATATACAGAAGTATGTGCGACAATATCACACCCCTGAAAGTTCATATATCGTTAATAATAATAAAAGTCGCGGATGGCATAAAACAGGTATTTTATAATTCATGAATAAAAAAATATATTGGAAAAAATAATTGTCCACCATGAAGATTGTAGCACCGATAAAAATACGAGGATGAGCAAAAAGCAATTTTCAAAGCTGAACATTTTGAAGTGCGCGGTATATCGGCCGTGGCCGAGCCGGGGACTCCTGCCAAGGGCGGACTCAGGAGTTGTCAAGGGGGCACTTGTCTAAAGGGGCGCGACTTCTTCGGAGGAGCGCTACTGCGAAAGGACTTGGAGGCAGGGATTGATACAGCGATGACACTGAGGGCATGTGCCCGCATGGAAATTGGCGCCCCTTCAGTAGGGGAAATGCGCCACTCTGGAAAAGCTCTAGTACATCCCCATTGATCTTTTTCAGCCGGAGGCGCCCCTCTCAAAGGAAAGGGTGCCCCATCAGTGTGCTCGAGCGCATGCCCCTCGTATTATTCAGCCCGAGGAGCTTCTTAGAAGGAAAAGGCCCAACTTCTGTGTGCTTGAATGAAACCCCACGATTTTTCTTCAGCTAGAGGCGCACCTTGGAAGGCAAAGGTATCTGTCCGAGAAGGCCCGAGTGTACCCCACCCCTCCCTGCAATTGTTCATCATTCATCTTTTTCTCTCGGAGGCTTCTGGCTAAACAAAATATAGGAGGCTCACTCCAACCCTCCGGGATGGGGATCTTTCCCGAGTCGAAAGAGAGGCTACCTTCCATGGAAGGGGCACATGTCTCCAGTTCCCTCCCCTTGTATCTGCCACTGATTCCTACACCTGCAAGCCGGCAGCTGGCCTCGTTCAGGCTATCACAGTCTTCTTCTTTCTTCGAAGAGGACAAACTTCTAGCCGATACTGACGAACTGTGCGTTTCGGGTCGCTAGAATCCAAGAAGACAGCACCAATCTTGACCTGCCGGTGGCAAGCCTTTCCGTGTCGATCACCACGTAGGTGCGAATATTACCGCGACCCATACGCCCAGTTTCGTGACCATTATAGACGCCCTGAGGCATAGGTTGGCGCAATCGTGAGAGGCTCTGCTGGAAGCCCTATTGCTCCTCAGCATCTCGGAGACCGGAAGCCGTTCTAGCTGTCCCTGCCGATGCACTCTGAACTAGGTCCAGCAGGAGATGCCCCACAGGTGGTCGTGAGCAGCTGACCACTTCTTCACCGGCCGCTGCGGGCAGCTTGGGCAGCATTGCCGCTGCTGTGAGAGGAAGCTCCTCTGGGCCGACTGGCCACCGCAGCTGACATATTCCTAGAAGCCTGGGCTTCAGGCTGGGCGCTACATAACCAGTAGCAGTTGATGCGCCCTTAAGCCCAAATAATCAATCAGTCAATCAACCTGGGCTTCAGGCATGGTGTCAGCAGTGGCGGCAGGATACACAGCGGCGCAGACGGTGTCAGTCGGCACAGTGTCTCCGGACACCAGTACACTGGCCACACTGCATGGTATAGTCACGACGCTAACTGTGGCGTTAACTGTGGCCTGGTGTCAGCAGTGGCGGCAGGATACACAGCAGAGCAGACGGTGCCAGTCGGCGCAGTGTCTCCGGACACCGGTACACTGGCCACACCACAGGATACAGTGGCGACGTTAACTGTGGCGGTCAGTCGCTTGGAGACCGTCATGAGTGACAGGTCACCAGAGTGAACTGGCTAACGTCACTAGTTCCAGGGTCATCGACAAGGTCGTCGACTAGTTATCAGTGGGGGCATCGGTGGGACCATCAGTGGGACCACCGGTGGGACCATTGGTGGGACCATCGGCGGGACCATCGGCGGGACCATCGGTGGGACCATCGGTGGGACCATCGGCGGGACCATCGGCGGGACCATCGGTGGGACCATCGGTGGGACCATCGGTGGGACCATCGGTGGGACCATCGGCGGGACCATCGGTGGGACCATCGGTGGGACCATCGGTGGGACCATCGGTGGGACCATCGGTGGGACCATCGGTGGGACCATCGGTGGGACCATCGGTGGGACCATCGGTGGGACCATCGGTGGGACCATCGGTGGGACCATCGGTGGGACCATCGGTGGGACCATCGGTGGGACCATCGGCGGGACCATCGGCGGGACCGTCGGTGGGACCATCGGTGCTCCCGCTTACATAGCAGCTGCCAGTTTGATGCATTTTGCTGCACGCCCAGTTTCATTTAATGCTGGGTGGGGGATGCACTATTGGAGGGCAAAATTGAATACGGGGGAGGGCGCCCCTCCAAAAGTAGGTACGCAAAACAACACCCCTGAGTGCTAGCCCTAACACAGCCTGAGATGACCTTATAGTAGTAACCCGTCCCGTCTCGGGCGTGGTCTTCAACCGCCCCCTCAGGTTTTTCGCAGATAGTGAACGAAAGGCGCGCGGCAGCGCGCCAAAATTTGGCATACCCTTTCCCACATTAATTTGGCATGCTGTATCGAAATATTGAAGTCAGGTCATCTAGGGTCAACGAGTTAGTCAAGGTCAAGTGCAGACACCTCCGAAAAGGTTCAACCAGTCGTCACGCTTTAACGGATACAGAAATTTAATGAAACTTTCAGCGTTTGCTTATCTTTATGGATGCAACAAAACGCACCAGGGGAATTTTTCATTTTGTTTTGTTTTTGACTACATATAAATGTTGCATGTTTCCCTATTACAGTTCAAATCGAAGATTCTGGCTAAAGTAAGCATTTTTTATTAGTGAAAGTTGACTTCGAACGTGTTTCGGTCTGTTCTACCCATTGGAAAATTAAAATTAAAGAAAACTTGAAAACTTATTTTTTTTAAAAAAAGAAGAAAAAAAAAATTTTTGAATTTTTTTAAAATCAAAAACTTCTTTTTTCGGGGGGGGGGGGCGTAAAATTGTATGGCCCTGGTCGATTTCGCTGTCTTTTTCTGATCCAAAATATTTTTTCTTCAAATATCCCCCAAAAATGAACTCCTGAAGTCGTGAAGATGAACCCCTGAAGTCGTGAAGATCTAGATCCCACAAGTGACGTCCCCCCCCCCATGGGACGTCACTTGTGGGAATTTTCTTTGAGGGGTGGATCCGGACCATACTCGTCGAGCACTTTCCGATGACACCTTTTTCGTTTTCGTGCGACGCTTAGTTTGGATTTTAGAGGGGGGTTACTGTCCCTCCGCCCCGAGACGGGGTGTGAGGGTTTGACCGGAAAGACGGCGCGGGTTAGAACACAGTAAAATGGTCGCGCAAATCGATGAGGATACTGCATCGTTGTCCAGAAATAGGTATCTACTCATGGTGATGTTTATATGCGATTGAGGGGGCAAGTGTCACCTCAATGTTGGCTCCCTCTCCCCCCCCAAATTAAGCCTTTAACATGGGACACTATATGGAGCGCCCCTCCCCAATTAATTTGAGGACTGCCACTGCACGTCATGTATTGTGCCCCCCATCCCCCACCTACCCCGCCAATAATTTACAGGAATCAACGTTCGTGTGTACTCACCATCAACCTTTTCAGTGACATTAAAATGCGTCGCACACACACCGGAGTGATCAGTTGGCCTGAAGGGGGCTTCACTTGAAATTCTCCTTGTCGGAATACAACAAAGACCCATATCTTGAAATGGTTACTGTTATATACCACCACGTGCAGACAGAAGAAGAAAAAACACCGGTAACAAAAAAGTCTCGCCACACACCTCCAACGACAGCAAGCCGCAGTTTGCTGACTTCCGCGTCACACGCGCCTGAGCTGCCATCTGGTGGTAGAAAGTCAGTGGTGTCCAAAGGGTGGTGTCCCCACCGACCAGCCTTCTATACCACCAGGTCCAGGTATTCCTACTAGAATTAGACCGGAAATAGTGCTGAAAATGAATAATGTAAACAAACAAAAACATTTTTGCAAGATAAAGCAAATGACCTTTTCTTCGATATTGATCGAAAGACAAAATCCTTTCAACTTGACAATAGCAATTTGTTGGTCACAGGTGTGTCAGAAATATTGAACATTGTAAGTTTGATCATCTTTCACCACTAATTTTTCAGCAAGCAGCTGCTGCGCCACAAATGTAGATATTCACTTGTGAGGCAAAACTGGCGAATGTGCACCAGGGATAGATAGCATGTCGCTTGCCTTCTGGAGAGCAGCATTACTATGGTGTATCTTTGGTGATTCTTCTGCTGCCAAATGCTGCTAAAAGTCACTTTGATGACGTCACTTTACTTCCGATTGAACAGCCTAATTTTGACACAGATAATTCCATTGGAGGTGATTCGGAATTCGAGGAGTAGTTCAGATGCCAAAGCCTAATTATCTGGAATATACCTGATTCAGAAATTTCCATGAGGACGCACAAAAATATCTGGAGGTGAGCCTTCAGCAGAAAAAATCGTTCGCGGATGGAGGGTAATTGCATTATAAAGCATACTGCACCATTACTTTTTGTCTCAAATGGGTGCTTTTTCCTAAAAGGGGAGTCTTTGGATGATAACTCCACTGGCAAGGGTGTATTCGAGTTCTCATGAAGGGTGCCTTTCCAGCAGGCCTAACTCTCCGCGACATTCCAAGTGGGAACTCATTCCCCTCCCCTGTATTTGCACCTGATGGAATTTGAAAAAAGTTCGCTATGTGTGTACAGGGACATCACATCATTTCTTACCAACCATAAGTGAAACCATTTTGACAGAAAATGAAGGCTTATTTCGACGTCGTAAGCATGATACATTTAATCAGTGTACAGGGAGAACACAAGGACGACATCGATAACATGATGGAAGAAGGCGGGGGCCAATGGTATGCATTTGTGGAGATGATTTCCCGTCCCCAATGTTGGTTTTGCCCCCAATAATTCCATCTTTTAACATGGAACCATTATCTGGCATGCCCCCATTCCATATCGGCCCACCCATTGGCTTGATATATGCATCCTCCAAGGAGTTCATAACCTGAATCGATTTCACACGCGTATGCACATTTTACAGTCTCATCTGCCAAAGGAAATGTTATGTAATATAATTTGTTTTCAGATGAAAGCACCGCTATTTCAATGAACATTTTTGGTGAAATGCTTCTTAATGGGGTAAAATTCGGATGTCTCACGAAGCATGGATCAAAAAGAATTTGTCATATTCCCTTGCGTTTCCAGCTCCCATTAATGCCAAATGCAGCTCTTCATTTCCCTCAACGTCCATTGCAACCAGTTAGCTGGTGAACATTAGATGACGTCACCGTAGGGCCGCTGAGGAAACTGAAGGAGGAACGAATTCTTCGGATTTCGTTGAACCTCTCAAGGCCATCTCGCCTGCCGAATTTTCACGCTTGTGGGCGTCTGTTCCTTTATTGTGCGTGGGTTGGTGCATTGCTTGTTGTTTTTCTTCTGGTTAACAATCATGGCTGCAAAGCGAATTGCTAAGTCTTCTATCGACTGGGCTGCTTTTGCCCAGAGAGTTCCTGAAGGCCAAAAAACTATGTTTTTGCAATTCAAAGGAAAGTCCGATGGCTACCTTCGTCGGTAAGTTATGCCTACTTGTATGTTCTCTTGCCTCTTCCTCTTCATGGTTGACTTCCTGAATTCTCAAATGTCACCCTAGGATGACATTAGTCGGTTTTACAGCCGCAATTTGCTCTCCTGTCTACTAGCTTTTGAGCCTTCCAAGTAATTCCTCCCTTCAACTAAACATTCCAGATATGAACTAAACAAGTACATCGAAGAACATTTAATATTAATAAGAATTGGTTTCAATAAATTTTCCTAGCTTCTTCATTTGACAAAAAAAATGTTCTTCATGATGAGAATAAAACGATCTTAGATGGATCACTAATATAACTGGGGGCAGGGATGCCGGATGGTTAGGGTGTTGGGCTATGGGTACCAAAGGTCCTGGGTTCGACACTAGTGCCACTCAGGACATTTCCCAATCCTGAGGCCCACGGGTGAAACAGTGTGGGTGGCACCATTAGCTGTGAATGTGCATAAAGTGTGTTGTGAACCACCAAATAAACAACCAACTTTAGTATAACTCAAGCAATTTTATATTCCAAAACCCCAATAGTCAGCAAGAACATGTCAGTTGGTGCATGAACATCATACTCATGGGGTATGTTCTGAATATGTATTAGTTGTGTGGTGTCAGCATGTCAGGAGTATCAGGTATGGATTTATAAACTTGGTTGACATTGATTAAGTATAGTTTTGTTATCCTTATCTGTACCATTGCTCAGGAAGTTTGCTTTTAGCCTCATCCTTCACTAATTTAGCTACAGTGCCAATTTGCCATCTGTCAGTCATTTGTTGGCTGCCATATTCCATAGAGCTGTGTGCAGTCTCCACATAAATGAGAAAGCATATTACAATTTGCTGATGTTTGTTAATTTAATTCTACTTATATTCAGCAGCATCATTTGTAAAACTAATTTGCATTTAAAACTGATTTGCTTATTAAAACTGATTTGCTTATCAAAATTGATCTGATAATTATATTCCATTGTTGCCTTTAATGCATACACATTAGGTGGAGGCTTCCTCTATCATGTTCCTTAGACCATGTGACCTGGGACCAAATTTTAACTAATATCTACTAATGAGTTCCATGACCAATTGATTGGAATGTTTGTCTGCAAGAAGTATGTATGTCAACTGTACTACACAATAATAGTGGTATCAGCTTGACAACAGTGGTAACAGGAACTTAGGGGTGTCAGTGCCCCAAGATTGACTTAAATATATTGAGTAGCTGCTGCATCTACTGATGCATATTTTGGTATCATGCATGGTTTCTATTGCAAGTTCAGCAAAATGTAATGCTGATAGGTAAACCCATGGGTATTATCAGAGATCAGGGTACATCCTGATTGAACCACTTGAACCACTCATTTTCTCCATAACTGGTTACTTTTCAGTTGGCAAAGAAATACATTATCATGATCTTCACTACAAATATAGCCCATCTTGTATAATTATCCATACCTGGTGTGTCACAGATGAGGTAATGAAGAATTTCAACACTTACAACACATACACCCAATTCATTACTTATTGGCATTGAAAATCTTCTGTTTCTGGCTTGAGTCCATATTCATTGCTGACTGAATATTTCCAGCCAGATGTATCAGAAACCTTCCATCAAGGCCTGAAGTTCCTAGTGATGCTGTTAACGTTAACTCAGAGCTAGCAATGTCTGCAAGCTTTGATGTCATGGTGGAAAAGTTTGTTTGGAAGCATTCTGGTTTTCCTGTTAAGTTAGTTTAGGTTCAATTATATTATATCATGCTGTAATATATTTCATATAGTATGCTACATTATCTTAGTATGGGTTAGATTAGGCTATTTTATTTCATATATGATTTATTTGTTTAGTGGTTGGTAGACAAACCACACAGCCATGTGCACCACTGGCGTCAGTTTTATCTTAGCCTTGTGGTGTACAGGTTGTGCTTAAATATCTCAGGTATTTGTTAAGCTTTCTTTTGAGGACAAACACTCAAGTTTATCATTTTCAAACAACAGTTCTGTTCCAAGTGGGGTTATTTGCTCAAATTCTTCCAAGGTCTACCAGTTTCTCCAGTTGTCATTTTCATGGAAACTTGCATGTTATGGAAGTACCTGAAACTGGGTCCCCACCCAATATAGGAATGTCATGCTACTCTGGCCTATCAAGTCATTAGACCTTCAGCAAAGCTTTTGAAGAACTTCCACACCAGCATTTCTGTGATGAGCAATTGTATAAATAAGAAGACATTCATGATTGATGTGATAGCCAGCCATGTTGATCAACCGACAAACCAAGTACACAGGATAATAATATAATAGAGTGAATAAGAAGGACAAGAAATATAACAGTAAAATACCTATGATAGTAATGAAAGTAACCTGAACAAGTATTCTAAGCCTAAGCATGTTTGGTACATGAAAAGCCAATATCGGGCCATCTCCAGAGAATCCATCACCTCCAGAAAACCCTGTTATCCCCAGAAAGCCCTGTTATCTCCAGAATATCTCGCCATCTGCAGACTACCTAGTCATCCACAGGAAATGTGGCCAGTCCCAGGTGAGCTGACCAGCTGTCTGTTGTACAGCATGCTGGTCATCCAAAGGACATGTGGCCAGTCTCAGGTGAGCTGACCGGCTGTCTGTTGTACAGTGTGCTGGTCATCTCCAGGACATGTGGCCAGTCTCAGGATGAGCTGACCGGCTGTCTGTTGTACAGTGTGCTCTCTCAGCCGGAGAAGATGCCGACGCTCGACTGGGCCTTCTATCAGTCCAAGGTGGCCCTGCCAGGCATGGTGGACCAGTTCAAGAAGCAGATTGAGGCAGTGAAGGTGCCCTACCCAGAGGACAAGGTGTCGCACCTGATCGAAGCACAGGCGAAACAGGCAGTGAGTGTCCGTCGTTGAGCAGGTGGCGAGTGTGGCTCATTGGGCAGGTGGTGAGTGCTGACCTTTCATCAGGTGGTGAGTATCTGTCATTGATCAGGTGGTGAGGCCCAGCCGGTTGATTAGGTAGTGAGTGTCAGCCATTGATCAGGTGGTGAGTGTCTTTCATTAACCAGGTGGTGAGTGCCTGCAATTTATCAGGTGATGAGTGTCTGTTATTGATCAGGTGGTGAGTGTCTGTCATTGATCAGGTTGTGAGTGCCTGCAATTTATCAGGGGGGGGGGTCTCTTTTAGGAAGGGGGTTTTTTTTGGCCTTTAAAAAAGGTTTTGAGTGTCGGTCGTTTAATAGGTGGTGAGTGCTGGCCATTGACTAGGTGGTCAATCAGGTGATCAATGTTACGTCTCCACAGGAGCAGATGATGCCTGTTTGTTGACGACACACCACTTCTCCACAGGAGCAGATGATGCTGTTTGTTGACGACACACCACTTCTCCACAGGAGCAGGAGGTGAAGGTGTTTGTGACCGAGTCGGTCGCACGGATCGAACACAACAAGACTGAGCTCGCCAAGTGGGACACGGTGCCTCCAATTGACCAGATGACCATGGAGGAGTTCAGCGAACACTTCCCCGACCTGGTGAGAGTCCCCCTGCCCGGTGACGCTCCCCGATCTAGTGAGTGGCGCACCTTCCCCGATCTGATGAGACTCCTCTTGTCTGAGGAGACCCCTCCCAGATCTGGTGAGGAGCTCTCCGTATTTGATGAGACCCTTCTCAGATCTGGTGAGTAGCTTACCTTATCTGATGAGACCCTTCTCAGATCTGAAGACCCTCCCCATATCTGGTGAGGACCCACATTATCTGATGAGGCCCTCCCCAGATCTGAAAAGATCGACTTATCTGAAGACCCTCCCCGTATCTGGTGAGGACTCGCATTATCTGATGAGACCCTTCCTGGATATGATGAGGAGCTCATCTTCTAGCGAGGACTCTCATCTGATGGGACCCTCCTGAGATCTTGCAACATCTCTCGTCAGTTTCGGTTACACTTCGCATGTCATAATGCTATGGAGAGATAACTGGGAAATTATACACGCTTGCACGAGTACTTATTTCACCATAATGGATTGACCATGACCGATCACTCGGACGGTTATACTATGAACAATTTTGGCCAGTCATGCGCTCGACCTGTAGCGAATAGCCACGTATTGGTGGCGGTGTGGGGAAATGTTCCAATTATTGCTCACATGTGAGGCTAGGTACGGTGCACTGACGGCCGAATAAACTGTATTTTGTGATGGGTGTCGAAAGGACATTTATCATCAAGGAAGAAGTGTTTGCTAAATGCCAAAGTATTATATGGGTTACACATATTAATTGGTGGACTTGTTACATTGGATGTAGTAATTAGTGGACTTGTTTGGTTAGGTAAATTATATTTGGTATTGTAATTAGGAGACTTGATTTGGTTAGGTGCATCGGATTACAGGTTGTACTTAGTGAACTTAGGTTGTTAGGTGTAGTAATCAGGCAGTGTCCTAAAATTACTTCACCATTACCTATGTGGATGAAGAAAGAAGTTTCTTCGGAATAGTGAAAGATTGGAAGAAAATAAAGGATCGCCACTTAAGGATTAAAAAAGCGGAATGACTTTCACTTCAGTCAGATGCATTTTACAGTATTTCGCAGTCGTGTGCATGATGACTGCCCATACATCATGTGGCAAACTCGTAAAAACCTAAGACAAGGATGAAATAGCACAATTCCATTAACTGTGAATTTCCAGGTCACATCGTCAATTATTTTACACTGTAATCAGGCGACTTGTTGGCTTAGGTGTAGTAATTAGTGGACTGGTTAGATCAAGCGTAGTGATCAGTGGACTGGTGTTAGGTGCAGCGATCAGTGAACTGGTTAGATTAGGTGTAGTAATCAGTGGACTGGTTAGATTATATGTAGTAATCAGTGGACTGGTCTTAGGTGCAGTAATCAGTGGACTGGTTAGATCGTGTAGTAATCAGTTGACTGGTTAAGTTAGGTGTAGTAATAATTTGTCTGCCTGGGTTAGGTTCAGTAATCAGTGGACTGGTTAGATTAGGTGTAGTAATCAGTGGACTATTTATGTTAGGTGTAGTAATAATTTGGCAGGTTCGGTTAGGTGCAGTAATCAGTGGACTAATTGGGCTAGGCTGCATCACAGTGGAGCCGGCCGTCATTTTACACGGATGCTCGTGGTCGGACTATTGCCCCTCCTTTCAATGTTGTATCGGCTCCATGATCTCTGAATTTAACTTGGGACCCATGCCTCCCCCGACGGTGGGAACTTCATAACTAATGCATGCATTTTCTTCCCGCTTAATTGCACACAATTTCACTCATGAGTGAGGCAGAGCTGGTAAATTATGGCCGATAGCAGCACGTTATGCTGCGTTTGGTGTTATGTGATGCTGCCTGTTGCTATCACTGCATTCCTTGTGTATAGTGGTATGTAGTCAGAAATTCAGAAAACCTGTTACCGGCTGGTTCCGTGTTTGGCCGCGTCGGACCGTTACCATGACAACGGTTTGATGTGACGCCAACTCAGCGGCCAGCTGAGTGGGCTGCAGTTGGCTGACGCGGTGGGCGTGACTTTCAGGCTCTGGACCCGCTCAATCGCCCCACCTACTGGCCTCACACGCCCGAGGCGCAGCTGCCCGACGAGCCGGCCGCCCACTGATGCGCCAATCAGCGGCGAGCTTCCCACTGGTCGGCCAATTAGCGGCGAGCTTCCCACTGGTCGGCCAATCAGCGGCGAGCTTCCCACTGATCGGCCAATCAGCGGCGGCCTCCGGCCGTGACGTCACCGCGCCGCTGTGTTCGGCACGGAGACTGTGTACAACGTAGAATATATGCATATGTGAGCGTGGAGCGGTGCTGTGTGTGTGGTTTGGACGGAGACTGAACTCCGGGCAGCTGGAGAGAGACTGCAGTCTGGGCCGGTCGAAGAGGCTGCAGTCCGGGGTCGGAGAGACTGCAGTCGGCCGGTCGGAGAGAGGCTGCAGTCTGGCCGGTCGGAGAGAGGCTGCAGTCTGGCCGGTCGGAGAGAGGCTGCAGTCTGGCCGGTCGGAGGAGGCTGCAGTCTGGCCGGTCGGAGAGAGGCTGCAGTCTGGCCGGTCGGAGAGAGGCTGCAGTCTGGCCGGTCGGAGAGACTGTCATACTTGTGATGTCAAGCTGGGGGCCGTTGGTAGCTCACCTTTTGAGTCGCTGACATCAGTTTCGTTTCCAACGCGTTCGACTTCTTTTAGTGCCAATATCTGAACCCAGAGACTAGGTCGTCTGAAGGGAGGGGGCAGGCCAACGCTCCGCACTCCATCCTCTCCATTCGAACGCCCTCAGCCTCCCAGTTTCACCTTCAGCAGCGAGGGGACGAGTAGCCTAGGGGTGAGTTGCCCGTCTCACAATCGAAAGGTTGTGGGTTCGGTCCTCGTCTGTCACTACTCTTCGCCCGCGACCAATCGGCGTGAGAGATTGGCGACGCTACATGACTACGGTCGATGTGTCGCAAAACCAATAACCAGCCAATCACCTTCAGCCGCATCCCTCCACTCCTTTCCCGCACGCTCGAAGCTCCTCCCCACCACTCCCAGACGGAAACGTGTCGGTTCGTGAACAACCGTTGCCGCCGTGTAAGTTGCAGACGCTGGGTGTAAGCTCGGCGGTGTATTGGACCTCGGTACACGGCGGCGGGCGTGCCTCTCAAGTTTCGCGCGTGATTCTCACCACCTCGGTGTCACAGCAGCAAATATTCAGCTCTGCGACGAAGTTCACAGACCAACGCCATTACAATGAGCATACCGGCTGTCATCGCCGCAGGCTACGGGATTCACAGACTAACGTCATCAAACACTCCGGCTGGGATCGCCGCAGGTAACAGAGTTCACAGATCAACGTAGTCACATATGAACATTATGGCTGGGATCGCCGGAGGCTACGTTTCCAATGTCGCCGAACATCTGGTCCTCACGGGCCTCAAACACACCTCCCCACAGTCTCAAACAGTCCCCAGAGTCCTCAAACACACCGTCCCCAGCAGTCCTCAAACAGCTGGTCCAACAGCTGGCCGTCACACCCGCCCAGCGGCCTCAAAACACCGTCCCCAGCGGGCCTCAAACACACCGTCGCCAGCGGTCCTCAAACACACCGCAACTGACCGCGCGGTCGAGTGGCCAGCGAGCGTCCAAGAGACAGCGTATCATAACCTCCACAGCTCATAACCTCCATAAATTCAGCACACCCGAGGCGCTCAACCTCCACAGGCGATGCATCTCCGGCCAAAGACGTCCCTGATCTGTCGACTGAGCCCGTCCACCCAGACTGTCTGACCTCGACGATGCGGGGTGTCGGCCGGCCCGGACTCGTATCCAGTAGAATTTGTCCCACCCGTCCGTGCACGGTCCATTCGGCTCTCTGGCCACTGTGCGACCGAAGCAGTGCCCCTGAGCCCAAATAACCGACCAGCCAACCATTCGGCTCTGAAATCCGACACTGCGTGCAGTATTCCGGCGGCAACAGCAAACCCAAATATCGGCATAGTTAGCTGTTTGGGTTAAAGGGCGCATCGACTGCAATGGTAACGTATGATGGGATGGTAATGGTAATGGTAGTGTAGCACCCATAACAAACATCAGCATATGAGGACGGAACAGACACTGTGGGAGGAACTCGCAGTTTCGCAGAACATGTGTGGCTCCATGGTGGTCGTTATTGGTCTTCAGATGCGTCCGCCGCCTTAAGTCATGTAGCGTCGCCAATCTCACACCAATCGGTCGCGAGCGAAGAGTAGCGACAGGTGAGATTCGAACCCACAAATTTTCTATGGGGAGACGTTCCCCCAAGACTGCTAGCCCCACAGCACCATGCATTCAAATTAATTGCATTGATGAGCCATAAGAGAAGCTGTTCGCTCTGCCAGAACTCCATCAGTTGGTTATCCACGGTGTGTAATCGCTCTCGCGTACCGAATGGTCACGGCGCGGTAGGAAATACGCGCGCCCGGCGAGTCTCGAACCCACAAACCCTTGTGTGAAAATCGTGCGAAAGCCTTCCCTGGAGCGTACCATGGACCAAAACACGTCTACGATGACGTCTTAATCGTGTTCTATGACGTCATACTCTTCAGTCGGACAGAAACTGACAAAATTGTAACGATGACACGTCCACATTCGTCGGAAGGCCTGATATCTAAGTACGACTGGCTCCCCCAGAGATGCCTTGCAACAAGAGGCACGCTGAAAGAAGCCTAACAAGCTGATAACAAGCCAACACCCGGCTGCGGAAACGTGCAATCACGCTATTGTCCCATTGAAAGACAACGGCTTAATAATGCTTAAAACGAGGCGAACAGCACCAATCTACCCTGATCCGGGCCAAGGTGTCGGGCAGGAGTGTCACACGTCCCCCTCAGATGGCGGGGACGTCACACCGCCACGCGGAGGTGTAGGGCAGGAGTGTCACATGCCCCCCTCAGATGGCGGGGACGTCACACCGCCACGCGGAGGTGTAGGGCAGGGACGTCACACCGCCACACGGAGGTGTAGGGCAGGGACGTCACACCGCCACGCGGAGGTGCACACGCAGGCAGTCACACGCACACGGCCTGTCACCCCCTCACCGGAGGTGTAGGGCAGGGTGCACGCCCCTAGCAGACGCGGCACGGGTGTGCAGCGCACAGGCGTCACCCCCAGCAGACGGCGGCAGACGTACAGCAGCCACGGCCGTCACCCCCTACAGACGCGGCAGGGTACAGCAGCCACGGCCGTCACCCCCTACAGACGCGGCAGGGTACAGCAGCCACGGCCGTCACCCCCTACAGACGCGGCAGGGTACAGCATCCACGGCCGTCACCCCCTACAGACGCGGCAGGGTGCACGGCCGTCACCCCCTACAGACGCGGCAGGAGTACAGCCGTCACCCCCTACAGACGCGGCAGGGTACAGCCGTCACCCCCTACAGACGCGGCAGGGTACAGCAGCCACGGCCGTCACCCCCTACAGACGCGGCAGGGTACAGCCGTCACCCCCTACAGACGCGGCAGGGTACAGCCGTCACCCCCTACAGACGCGGCAGGGTACAGCCGTCACCCCCTACAGACGCGATGCCGCCGTGGCGGCTGGAGTTTCCGCAGCAGCGGGGAGCGGTCTTTCCATCAACTGCTGCCTCACGGGAGGAAAAATATGCTGGCGAACATCTCCTCACACAGCTGGGTCATCTCATCTGCAAACAAACGGTGACGAGTCACGCAACCACACGTCACCAGTCTGCACCACACATCACCAGTCTGCACCACACGTCACCAGTCTGCACCACACGTCACCAGTCTGCACCACACGTCACCAGTCTGCACCACACGTCACCAGTCTGCACCACACGTCCCCAGTCTGCACCACACATCACCAGTCTGCACCACACGTCACCAGTCTGCACCACACGTCACCAGTCTGCACCACACGTCACCAGTCCCCACCACACGTCACCAGTCTGCACACACACACCAGACCACACGTCACCAGTCTGCACCACACAGTTAGCGGTCTGCTACCAGTACATCACCATTCCCACCACACGTCACCAGTCCCCACCACACGTCACCAGTCTGCACCACACGTCACCAGTCCCCACCACACGTCACCAGTCTGCACCACACGTCACCAGTCCCCACCACACGTCACCAGTCTGCACCACACGTCACCAGTCTGCACCACACGTCAGCAGTCTGCACCACACGTCACCAGTCCCCACCACACGTCACCAGTCTGCACCACACGTTAGCGGTCTGCACCATACATCACCAGTGCCCACCACACGTCAGTAATCTGCACCACAGGTCACCAATCTGCCCCGTGCACCACACGTCACCAGTCTGCACCACACGTCACCAGTCTGCACCACACGTCAGTAATCTGCACCACACGTCACCAGTCTGCACCACACGTCACCAGTCTGCACCACACGTCACCAGTCCGCACCACACGTCACCAGTCTGCACCACACGTCACCAGTCTGCACCACACCCCTTGACCCCAGCCGACCGAGCCAGAAGGCACTGGTAAGAATTCCAGGCCCCAGCCAGGGGCGACCGACCACTTGACCCGTATGGGCCCTTACGGGCCTGCCACCCCGGAATATCGGGACCAAAGAGGCGATGTCCCCCGTCGCAACTAGCACCGTGCAACGGGGGACATCAGCCTCCAGGACTCCGTCAACCCCGAGGAACGGGACCAGGAGCACTACTGCCCCGATAAAACTGAGCTGGAGGGCAGGACCGGGGAAGTTGTCCTACCTGCTCACAGTATGGATAGTTGGTGTTGCAGGGTCAGGTGAAGGACATGCATGTTGAGATGGCATGGGCATTGCAAGGGGAGCGAATGGATGGAAGGACGAGTAGGGCACTCTTCGTCTGATCCCTCACCCTAAGATGGGAGCCGGACCATTTGGGCACACAATCCAACCCCCCCCCCCACGCCACGGAAAGGTGGTGCCTTGATGGTGCCACAGAAAGTGGTATAAACATGGAGAAGAAGAATCTGTGAGAATAAAAACCTTGGGATATTTTATGATTCATCCTCTTGATTACAAAATCCAGGAACAGCGTACATTTCGAACGCTGGTGTGCAATCGGTTCAAAACGTACGGCATTAGAAACAAGTAAGCCCTACGTCATCAAAGCACACCAACCTGGCGTGGCGCCTACCGCACCGCGTTACTGCCCGGAGGGCAATGCAAGTGTGCCCCGATAATCGGTCAGCCACGCGAGCTACAACTGCCGACGATGTACACCCTTACCGTTGACGTCCATTAGGTTCATATTCTTCTGCTGCAGCACGGCGAAAAACTCCCTGTCGGCGGTGACACGGCCGGCCACCCAGGCGTCCGTCTGCGTCCGCCCGAAGATGCAGCCACCGCCTCCACTCAGCCTGCGGAACAGTTCAGGTCACACGCTGCAGGAAATATCCGCCATCTTCACTCAGCCTGGAGAGCGGTTCAGCTCGCGCGCCACGGACAATGACGTCAGCGATCACAAGCGCGGGACTCGACGTCACAGGTCACGTCAGTTCATGCCGCACGTCACAGGTCACGTCGGTTCATGCCGCATTACTTGTTTATTGGGTGGTTGCCGACGCACTCTATGCACAATCACGGCTGATGGCGCCGCCCGGACTGCTTCGCCGGTGGGCCGCGGGGTTGGGGAATGCCTCGAGTGGCGCGAGTGTTGAACCCGAGACCTTTGTATTCTAAGCCCAACACTTTACACACACATGGGCGCAAAATGACCCTAGATGTCGACGCACTCGTCAACTCAAATCCACCACCACTTTCCACACTCGGCCACGTCCACCCCCCGGTCACACAGTGGACGCCTGAAATAAACAAGCGCCGACGGGCGCCGAACAAGCTACATCTTTGCGCGAGATCCATAGAACATCACCGGGCCACCGCCCCCCGCGATTAATCGGAGTGGGAGGTTGGCGACGCTGTGTGGCTTCGCAGCTGAATGCGTCACAACGGAACCCAACGTCCTTCTAGACATAATCAGCTTTCACATACCACATCCAATATCACCCGACAATGTCCAAAAGGAGACGAGTAGTCTAGGGGTAAGTTGCTCGTCTCACAATCGAAAGGTTGTGGGTTCGAGTCTCACCTGTCGCTACTCTTCGCTCGCGACCAACAGGCGTGAGAGATTGGCGACGCTACGTGACTCAACGGTCGATGTGTCGCAAAACCAATAACCAATAACCAACCAACACACCACATCCAATATCACCCGACAACGTCCAAAAAGTCCGGGTAGGCAAGCGCAAACACAGAGGAGGCTGCAGCCGCCCGGGCCCAGGCCACCCGGAAGTTGCACACGAGTTGGGCGGAGCGCCACTGCCGGGGCGGGAATGGCCGAGTGGTTAAGGTGTCGGGCTATGGGTACCAAAGGTCCCGGGTTCGACTCTAGCGCCACCCAGGGCATTTCCCAATCCCGCGGCCCACCGGCGAAACAGTGTGGGCGGCGCCATTAGCCGTGAATGTGCATAAAGTGTGTCGTGAACCACCCAATAAACAAGAACAGGAGCGCCTCTGCCGGCAGATCGACAGCAGAGGCCCGGCCGGCGGCTACCTCTCAACACAGCCTAATCCTCAGCAACTAGGTGAGAAGTGAGCAAGCCTCTTGACAGGCCACGCTTCGGTAGAGGCTATACGTTCAGGAACTAGGTGAGAAGTGAACAAGCCTCTGGACAGGCCACGCCTCGATAGAGGCTACACGTTCAGCAACTAGGTGAGAAGTGAGCAAGCCTCTGGATAGGCCACGCCTCGGTAGGGCTACACGTTCAACAACTAGGTGAGAAGTGAACAAGCCTCTGGATAGGCTGCGCCTCGGTAGAGGCTACACGTTCAGCAACTAGGTGAGAAGTGAACAAGCCTCTGGACAGGCCACGCTTCGGTAGAGGCTAACGTTCAGCAACTAGGTGAGAAGTGAACAAGCCTCTTGACAGGCCACGCCTCGGTAGAGGCTCACGTTCGCAACTAGGTGGAAGTGGAGCCTCTGGATGGCCACGCCTCGGGGTTCGTTCACTGGTGGGGAGCCTCTGGTGGGCGCCTCGGTAGAGGCTACACGTTCAGCAACTAGGTGAGAAGTGAGCAAGCCTCTTGACAGGCCACGCTTCGGTAGAGGCTATACGTTCAGGAACTAGGTGAGAAGTGAACAAGCCTCTGGACAGGCCACGCCTCGGTAGAGGCTACACGTTCAGCAACTAGGTGAGAAGTGAACAAGCCTCTGGACAGGCCACGCCTCGGCAGAGGCTACACATCTACAGAGGCTGTGCCTCGATGAAGGCCGCACCTCGACATCAGCAATACCTCACGCGAGGCCTCCACTGTTGGTTTATTGTTTGTTTATTGGGTGGTTCACGACGCACTTTATGCACATTCACGGCTAATGGCGCCGCCCACACTGTTTCGTCGGTGGGCCGGGGGATTGGGAAATGTCCCGAGCGGCGCTAGTATCGAGCCCGGAACCTTTGGCACCCAGAGCCCAACACCTTAACCACTCGGCCATCCCCGCCCTGATCAGACGAAGGACTCCGAGTGTAGCGACAAGTCCTACAGAGTCCGCCGGACAAACCGCTCATCTAGTCAAAAACTTGGACTGTGTGCTCTATCATGTATAATCGACGTCACAAATAGCCTGGCAGTCAGGCTGGGCGTCTTGACACCCGAATATCTTGCATAGATATAGGTGTGGTGGGAACCTCTGGCACCCAGAGCCCAACACGTTAACCACTCGGCCATCCCCGCCCCAACACGTGACCCAGGCCTCCACTGTGACCCAGGGTAAGCACATCAGCAAAATACACTCCGTAGACTGCACCTCAGTGGAGATCGCACGTCCACAGACCACACCTCAGCAGAGACTGTACCTGTGGAGATCGCACGTCCACAGACCACACCTTCAGAGACAAGCTCAGCAGAGACTGTACCTGTGGAGATCGCACGTCCACAGACCACACCTCAGCAGAGACTGTACCTGTGGAGATCGCACGTCCACAGACCGCAGCTCAGCAGAGACTGTACCTCAGTGGAGATCACAGCTCAGCAGAGACCGTACCTCAAGGTATCGTCGCGCAGGTCGACAATCAGCTGACAGGCGTCCTGGGGCGCCGCTCCGAAGCGGCCCGCCTCCTCCAGCAGGTTGCACTTCTGGGCCAGGTTGCAGCGGTTGTAGTAGATCACCCTGCGGAGCAATTGTCAGCATCTGACACAGGCTACAGCGGTTGTAGTAGATCACCCTGTGGAGCGGTTGTCAGTGTCTGACACAGGCTACAGCGGTTGTAGTAGATCACCCTGCGGAGCAATTGTCAGTGCATCTGACACGGGCTGCAGCGGTTGTAGTAGATCACCCTGCGGAGCGGTTGTCAGTGTCTGACTACACAGGCTGCAGCGGTCGAATGGTAGTGGCGATCACCCTGTGGGCGAGTTGTCAGTGTCTGACACAGGCTCAGCGGTTGTAGTAGATCACCCTGTGGAGTAGTTGTCAGTCTGACACAGGTGGGGTTGTGTAGATCACCCTGTGGGCGTTGTGTGTCTGACACAGGCTGCAGCGGTTGTAGTAGATCACCCTGTGGGAAGCGGTTGTCAGTGTCTGACACAGGCTGCAGCGGTTGTAGTAGATCACCCTGCGGAGCAATTGTCAGTGTCTGACACAGGCTGCAGCGGTTGTAGTAGATCACCCTGCGGAGCGATTGTCAGTGTCTGACACAGGCTACAGCGGTCGTGGTTGTGGCATCACCCTGTGGCGTAGTTGTCGGTGTCTGAGACAGGCTACAGCGGTTGTAGTAGATCACCACGTAGCGTAGTTGTTGGTTTCTGAAACAGGCTACAGCGGTTGTAGTAGATCACCATGTGGCGTAGTTGTCGGTGTTTGAGGCAGGTTACAGCGGTTGTAGTAGACCACCATGTGGCGTAGTTGTGAGTATATGAGACAGGCTGCAGCAGTTGTAGTAGATTACCACGTGGCGTAGTTATCGGTGTCTGGGGCAGGCTACAGCGGCTGTGGCAGATCACTCTGCTATGATTGTTAGTTAGTTATTTGGGCTTTCGGGTGCTTGGACTCCTCTGCTATGATTGTGCAGTGTATGGGTAGTTCCCTGAGAGCAATATTCCTTTCAGTATTCCTTCGATTAGCCCGGACCAATGACCCAGTGGACACACCACTGCACAGTGCAGACATATCAGACCAAACGGCAGCATCACAAACGGAGGATGATACATGGTCTGGCATCATAACAAAACCAAACATTCTTGCCATGTGATGAGCAACTGCGCCACTTTGAATGACAACCGCGCGATTTTCCTGTGTTAACCGCGCCGATTTGAGCGGTACTGGCTGTGCCTAAACTGGCGTCTATACCACCTCTGGCGGAGGTGGGCCGGTCTATACCACCTCTGGCGGAGGTGGACCGGTCTATACCACCTCTGGCGGAGGTGGACCGGTCTATACCACCTCTGGCGGAGGTGGACCGGTCCATACCACCTCTGGCGGAGGTGGACCGGTCTATACCACCTCTGGCGGAGGTGGGCCGGTCCATACCACCTCTGGCGGAGGTGGACCGGTCCATACCACCTCTGGCGCAGATGGACCGGTCTATACCACCTCTGGCGGAGATGGACCGGTCCATACCACCTCTGGCGGAGGTGGGCCGGTCTATACCACCTCTGGCGGAGGTGGACCGGTCCATACCACCTCTGGCGGAGGTGGACCGGTCCATACCACCTCTGGCGGAGGTGGACCGGTCTATACCTCTCTGGCGGAGGCGGGCCGGTCTATACCACCTCTGGCGGAAATGGACCGGTCCATACCACCTCTGGCGGAGGTGGACCGGTCTATACCACCTCTGGCGGAGGTGGGCCGGTCTATACCACCTCTGGCGGAGATGGACCGGTCCATACCACCTCTGGCGGAGGTGGACCGGTCTATACCACCTCTGGCGGAGGTGGACCGGTCTATACCTCACCTGGTGGGGGTGGATATACCTTTCACTTATACCTCATCTGGTGTCTGTACCTCCTCCGTCAGAGGTGGACCGGTCTATGTATGCGCAAACGTACGTAAGCGCAAAAGTACGTAAGCGCAAAAGTACATATGCACACATGTACGTATGCGCAAAGGTACGTAAGCGCATATGTACGTAATTGGAAACGTACGTAAGCGCAAATGCACGTAAACGCAAATGTACGTAAACGCAAATGTACGTAAGGCCAACTGTACGTATGCGCAAAAGTACGTATGCGCAAATGTAAGTAAGCGAAAATGTACGTATGCGCAAGAGTACGTAAACCCAAATGTACGTGAGCGCAGAAGAACGAAGGCGCAAATGTACGTATGCGTAAAAGTACGCAAACGAAAATGTAGGTAAACGCAAATGTACGTAAACACAAATGTCCGTGAGGGCAAAATTACGTAAGTGCTAATGTACGTAAGCACAACAGTACCTAAACGTAAAAGAATGTAAGAGGAAATGTAAGAGCAAATGTACGCATCAGCCAATGTACGAAAGTGCCTTTGCGTTCAAGCACATTTGGTTAGGTGCATATGTCATACGTACATTTGCTCTTACGTACATTTTGCGTTACATATTTTGCGCCTACGTACATTTGCGCTTACGTACACTTGCGCATACGTGCATTTGCGCATACGTGCATTTGCGCATACGTACATTTGCGCTCACGTAATTTTGCGCATACGTACATTCGCTTACGTACATCTGCCATGCGTACATTTGTCCTAAAATCCCGGTCTATACCTTGTCTGGCGGAGGCGGGCCGGTCTATACCACCTCTGGCGGAGGCGGGCCGGACTATACCACCTCTGGCGGAGGAGGGCCGGACTATACCTCACCTGGCGGAGGTGGGCCGGTCTATACCTCACCTGGCGGAGGCGGGCCGGTCTATACCTCACCTGGCGGAGGCGGGCCGGTCTATACCTCACCTGGCGGAGGTGGGCCGGTCTATACCTCACCTGGCGGAGGCGGGCCGGTCTATACCTCACCTGGCGGAGGCGGGCCGGACTATACCTCACCTGGCGGAGGCGAGCCGGTCTATGCCTCACCTGGCGGAGGTGGGCCGGTCTATACCTCACCTGGCAGAGGTGGGCCGGTCTATACCTCACCTGGCGGAGGCGTGCAGTCTACACCTCATCTGACGGAGGTGGGCCGGACTATACTTCACCTGGCGGAGGCGGGCCGGTCTATACCTCACCTGGCGGAGGCGGGCCGGTCTATACCTCACCTGGCGGAGGCGGGCCGGTCTATACCTCACCTGGCGGAGGCGGGCCGGTCTATACCTCACCTGGCGGAGGTGGGCCGGTCTATACCTCACCTGGCGTTTGTATCTTCTCTGGCGGAGGTGGGCCGTCTATACTTCACCTGGCGTCTGTACCTTCGATGGCGGAGGTGGGCCGGTCTATACCTCACCTGGCAGAGGTGGGCCGGTCTATACCTCACCTGGCGGAGGCGGGCCGTCTACACCTCATCTGACGGAGGTGGGCCGGACTATACTTCACCTGGCGGAGGCGGGCCGGTCTATACCTCACCTGGCGGAGGCGGGCCGGTCTATACCTCACCTGGCGGAGGCGGGCCGGTCTATACCTCACCTGGCGGAGGCGGGCCGGTCTATACCTCACCTGGCGGAGGCGGGCCGGTCTATACCTCACCTGGCGGAGGTGGGCCGGTCTATACCTCACCTGGCGGAGACGGGCCAGTCTATACCTCACCTGGCGGAGACGGGCCGGTCTATACCTCACCTGGCGGAGACGGGCCGGTCTACACCTCACCTGGCGGAGACGGGCCGGTCTATACCTCACCTGGCGGAGGCGGGCCGGTCTATACCTCACCTGGCGGAGGCGGGCCGTCTATACCTCACCTGGCGTCTGCATCCTCCCTGGCGGAGGCGGGCCGGTCTATACCTCACCTGGCGGAGGCGGGCCGGACTATACCTCACCTGGCGGAGGCGGGCCGGTCTATACCTCACCTGGCGGAGGCGGGCCGGACTATACCTCACCTGGCGGAGACGGGCCGGTCTACACCTCACCTGGCGGAGACGGGCCGGTCTATACCTCACCTGGCGGAGGCGGGCCGGTCTATACCTCACCTGGCGGAGGCGGGCCGTCTATACCTCACCTGGCGTCTGCATCCTCCCTGGCGGAGGCGGGCCGGTCTATACCTCACCTGGCGGAGGCGGGCCGGACTATACCTCACCTGGCGGAGGCGGGCCGGTCTATACCTCACCTGGCGGAGGCGGGCCGGTCTATACCACCTCTAGCGGAGGCGGGCCGGTCTATACCTCACCTGGCGGAGGTGGGCCGGTCTACACCTCACCTGGCGGAGGCGGGCCGGTCTACACCTCACCTGGCGGAGGCGGGCCGGTCTATACCTCACCTGGCGTCTGCATCCTCCCTGGCGGAGGCGGGCCGGTCTATACCTCACCTGGCGGAGGCGGGCCGGTCTATACCTCACCTGGCGTCTGCATCCTCCCTGGCGGAGGCGGGGCCGGTCTATACCATCTCTGACGGAGGCAGGCCGGTCTACACCTCACCTGGCGGAGGCGGGCCGGTCTACACCTCACCTGGCGGAGGCGGGCCGGTCTACACCTCACCTGGCGTCTGCATCCTCCCTGGCGGAGGCGGGCCGGTCTATACCTCACCTGGCGGAGGCGGGCCGGTCTATACCTCACCTGGCGGAGGCGGGCCGGTCTATACCACCTCTAGCGGAGGCGGGCCGGTCTGTACCTCACCTGGCGGAGGTGGGCCGGTCTATACCCCACCTGGCAGAGGCGGGCCGGTCTATACCTCATCTGACGGAGGCGGGCCGGTCTATACCTCACCTGGCGGAGGCGGGCCGGTCTATACCTCACCTGGCAGAGGCGGGCCGGTCTATACCTCATCTGACGGAGGCGGGCCGGTCTATACCTCACCTGGCGGAGGCGGGCCGGTCTATACCTCACCTGGCGGAGGCGGGCCCGTCTACACCTTCTCTGGCGGAGGCGGGCCGGTCTATACCTCACCTGGCTGAGGCAGGCCCGTCTACACCTTCTCTGACGGAGGCGGGCCGGTCTATACCTCACCTGGCGGAGGCGGGCCGGTCTGTACCTCACCTGGCGGAGGTGGGCCGGTCTATACCCCACCTGGCAGAGGCGGGCCGGTCCATACCACCTCTGGCGGAGGTGGACCGGTCTATACCACCTCTGGCGGAGATGGGCCGGTCTATACCACCTCTGGCGGAGGTGGACCGGTCCATACCACCTCTGGCGGAGGTGGGCCGGTCTATACCACCTCTGGCGGAGGTGGGCCGGTCTATACCACCTCTGGCGGAGGTGGGCCGGTCTATACCTCACCTGGCGGAGGTGGGCCGGTCTATACCTCACCTGGCGGAGGCGGGCCGGTCTACACCTCACCTGGCGGAGGCGGGCCGGTCTATACCTCACCTGGCGTCTGCATCCTCCCTGGCGGAGGCGGGCCGGTCTATACCTCACCTGGCGGAGGCGGGGCCGGTCTATACCTCACCTGGCGGAGGTGGGCCGGTCTATACCACCTCTGGCGGAGGTGGGTCGGTCCATACCACCTCTGGCGGAGATGGGCCGGTCTATACCACCTCTGGCGGAGGTGGGCCGGTCTATACCACGTCTGGCGGAGGTGGACCGGTCTATACCAATTCTGGCGGAGTTGGACCGGTCTATACCAATTCTGGCGGAGTTGGACCGGTCTATACCACCTCTGGCGGAGATGGACCGGTCGATACCACCTCTGGCGGAGGTGGACCGGTCTATACCACCGCTGGCGGAGGTGGACCAGTCTATACCACCTCTGGCGGAGGTGGACCGGTCTATACCACCGCTGGCGGAGGTGGACCAGTCTATACCACCTCTGGCGGAGGTGGACCGGTCTATACCACCGCTGGCGGAGGTGGACCGGTCTATACCACCGCTGGCGGAGGTGGACCGGTCTATACCACCTCTGGCGGAGGTGGGCCGGTCTATACCACCTCTGGCGGAGGTGGACCGGTCCATACCACCTCTGGCGGAGGTGGACCGGTCTATACCAATTCTGGCGGAGTTGGACCGGTCTATACCAATTCTGGCGGAGTTGGACCGGTCTATACCACCTCTGGCGGAGACGGGCCGGTCGATACCACCTCTGGCGGAGGTGGACCGGTCTATACCACCTCTGGCGGAGTTGGACCGGTCTATATCACCTCTGGCGGAGGTGGGCCGGTCCATACCACCTCTGGCGGAGGTGGACCGGTCTATACCACCTCTGGCGGAGTTGGACCGGTCTATATCACCTCTGGCGGAGGTGGGCCGGTCCATACCACCTCTGGCGGAGGTGGACCGGTCCATACCTCACCTGGTGGAGGTGGATATACTTTTCACTTATACCTCATCTGGTGTATGTACCTCCTCTGTCAGAGGTGGACCGGTCTATGTATGCGCAAACGTACGTAAGCGCAAAAGTACGTATGTACACATGTACGTATGCGCAAAGGTACGTAAGCGCATATGTACGTAACTGCAAATGTACGTAAGCGCAAATGCACGTAAACGCAAATTTACGTAAACGCAAATGTACGTAAGGCCAACTGTACGTATGCGCAAAAGTACGTATGCGCAAATGTAAGTAAACGAAAATGTACGTATGCGCAAAAGTACGTAAACCCAAATGTACGTAAGCGCAGAAGCACGAAGGCGCAAATGTACGTCTGCGCAAAAGTACGCAAACGCAAATGTACGTAAACGCAAATGTACCTGAGGGCAAAATTACGTAAGTGCTAATGTACGTAAGCGCAACAGAACCTAAACGTAAAAGAATGTAAGAGCAAATGTACGCATCAGCCAATGTACGTAAGTGCCTTTGCGTTCAAGCACATTTGGTTAGGTGCAAATGTCATACGTACATTTGCTCTTACGTATATTTGCTCTTACGTACATTTTCCGTTACGTATTTTTGCCCTTACGTACATTTGCGCTTACGTACTTTTTGCGGTTACGTACACTTGCGCATACGTACATTTGCGCATACGTACATTTGCTTACGTACATCTGCCATGCGTACATTTGTCCTTACGTACATTTGTCCTAAAATCTCGGTCTATACCTTATATGGCGGAGGCGGACCGGTCTATACCTCACCTGGCTGGCCGATCTACACCTCACCTGGCGTCTGCATCCTCCCTGGCGGAGGCGGGCCGGTCGGCGAGCGACTTGGCCAGCTCGGAGGAGATGACGTGCAGCCGCGGCGCCATGGTCGCGTCCAGCTGCCGACACAGCTGCAGGCTGGCCGCCACCGCCACTGTCGCCACGTCAGCCCACGTCAGTACACCGTCACTCGACGTAACGTCAGCCCACCGTCACTGACGTCACGTCAGCCCACGTCAGTCAGCCGTCACTGACGTCACGTCAGCCCACGTCAGTCAACCGTCACTGACGTCACGTCAGCCCACGTCAGTCAACCGTCTCTGACGTCACATCAGCCCACGTCAGTCAACCGTCACTCGACGTCACGTCAGCCCACGTCAGTCAACCGTCACTGACGTCACCTCAGCCCACCGTCACTGACGTCACGTCAGCCCACGTCAGTCAGTCACCGTCACTCACATCACGTCAGCCCACGTCAGTCAGCCGTCACTGACGTCACGTCAACCCACGTCAGTCAGCCGTCAGCCGTCACTGACGTCACGTCAGTCAACCGTCACTGTCACTGTCGCCACGTCAGTCAACCGTCACTGACGTCACGTCAGTACACGTCAGTCAGCCGCCACTGACGTCACGTCAGCCCACGTCATTTAACCGTCACTGACGTGGCGGCACATCACTCGACGGCCATCTGCCGTCTGTATGTTACGTCGGAAACATTGAGGGCAACAAGGATTATCAGCGGTAAAAGACAGTACATGTAAGCTAATTACGTCAGCACACTGACACTCCAAGGACCTGTCAGCACACTGTGGTAGTCAAATGACCCACAACTTCTCAGTACGAACATAAGTGTCGGTTTTTAGCTTGCGTACCACAGCGTGGTGAATACTTATCTTAGGTCTGCCATCTATTTAGTTTTGTGCTCCCCCCACCCCCACCCAGAAGAGTATGGCCGTGTTCCAGAGCAATTAATGAAGACGTTAGTGTGTTTCTATAGCGGTCCGTGGATTTTTGTTGGATCACGCTAAGCCTCCGGAAACGCTCCACCCAGCACGTTAACGAAGAAGAATTATTTATGTACGACAGTGTGACGATAAATATCCACTGCTACCCAAACACAAAAGAAGATTAATAATGACTTTGTCAGATGTTCAGGAGAAAAAAAAAAACAGGTTTCCCCATAGGAGAGTGGATCCACAAGATTGTCCTTTCCCAGCACGAGCATATTCCGTTCTCCCAGCTTAAATTCACGCACTTGCCCAGTGCCCGACCCGTCAGGATGGTGGCAACACATCTCATCTGGATGGAAAGAAATACTCCATTGATAATAATTAGCTTACTGCACTTCTTTTACTGCTGATAATGTGTTGCCCTCAATTTTCCGACGTAACATGCCCCACCGCAAATAATTCAATTAGTCATACCATGATATACCATATGATGACCATGCATATGCACAGACCATACAGATCATACATATACTATCCTTTGGTTGGTTATTGGTCTTACGACACATCGACCGTTGAGTCATGTAGCGTCGCCAATCTCTCACGCCGATTGGTCGCGGGCGAAGAGCAGCGACAGGTGAGACTCGAACCCACAACCTTTCTATTGTGGGACCAGCATCTTATCCCTAGGCTACTCATCCCCTGTATGTATTGTAGCTTTACGACACACTCAACAGCTGAGCCCACATCGCGTCGCCTGCCTCTCGCCCTGCCAGGAAGGGCGGGCGTCTCCGGGAGGCGAACCTCGTACCTGGGCTTGTCAGATGTTCAGTTTAACCGCTGAGCTACCGACGCCCTACGTATTGACTCACATTCAACTAACAGGGATCGTAAGGTCCACAGCCCTATTATTCGCTGTGTACCCATGGACTCAACGTCCACCAACAGCGAACGCAAGGTCCACAGCCACACCACTTGCTGTGCATGGATGGACGCACCGTCCACCAACAGAGACCGTAAGGTCCACAGCCACACCACTCATGTGTACGGATGGACTCACCGTCCACCAACAGCGACCGTAAGGTCCACAGCCACACCACTCGCTGTGTACGGATGGACTCACCGTCCACCAACAGCGACCGTAAGGTCCACAGCCACACCACTTGCTGTGCACGGATGGACTCACCGTCCACCAACAGGGATCGTAAGGTCCACAGCCACACCACTCGCTGTGTACGGATGGACTCACCGTCCACCAACAGCGACCATAAGGTCCACAGCCACACCACTCATGTGTACGGATGGACTCACCGTCCACCAACAGCGAACGTAAGGTCCACAGCCACACCACTTGCTGTGCATGGATGGACTCACCGTCCACCAACAGCGACCGTAAGGTCCACAGCCACACCACTCATGTGTACGGATGGACTCACCGTCCACCAACAGCGACCATAAGGTCCACAACCACACCACTCATGTGTACGGATGGACTCACCGTCTACCAACAGCGAACGTAAGGTCCACAGCCACACCACTCGTGTGTACGGATGGACTCACCGTCCACCAACAGCGACCATAAGGTCCACAGCCACACCACTTGCTGTGCATGTACGCACTCACCGTCCACCAACAGTACGACAGTCACATCTCCCAGTGTGTATATGACCATCTGCTCGCGCTCGTCGGCCTCCTCCTCCTCCGTCTCGCCCTCCACGCTGTTGTCGCCGTCGCGGCCGCCGTTAGCCACATCTAGCGGCAGCACGACGCACTTGTGCTTCCGCAGGTGCACGACAGGTGGCATTAGGAACGCGGCGGTCTGGTCGCCCGACGATGCTTCAGTTGACATGAAGCTGAAAATGACGCCGTTCGTTACGCTGCATACCGTTGCACTCACAGTTCAGGATGCTCTGCATGTGAATACATCCCATATTATACGATACCACAACCATATTATACTAGTGTGTTCATTACATAGTAACCCACAATGTAATGAACACAACCTGTTAACTGCACCTTTAATTATCCACCACTGTACAAATATCATTTAAGTACCCAATGGAGACATATGCAATTCATGCCTTTGTCCATCAGCGAGAACACCGAGAGAGTGGAACCGGATATTAGAGGAGAGCGTAACGCTCCGCTTTGGAACTTCCGGATGATCAGAACTGAAGAAAAACACACATTTGCCCATTTAGCTCTAGCTATCCATCTTCTCTATAGAGATGAAAAATAGGGCATCCCATGGATATTATCACACTGAAACAGTCTATCAGGTAGCGTGATAATAACAGTAATACACACACGGTGATGTGACAATACCAGTGAGATGACTTGGTGGGCGGATGACACGCAGAGCCCCATCCGCGTCATCTCTCCATTTTTGGAAGTGTATTGAAATATGTCATGGTGCATGAAGTGAAAACTGCAACATTTTAAGTGCAGCAGGTTCCAGAAAAAGTGAAAAAGACATAAAGGATACAGATCAGATGGGAAAGTTAAAAAATCAACAAGTCATGAAAATACAAGCCAAGTTAACCAGAAACAGAAAAAAGAGAAAAGTTCAATGTCGCGTTTGGCACACCGGTGGCACACACTCCGGTTATTCTTGCATCATGAAAAACACTTTACAAATCAAAATGAACAACATATGCGACTAGTTAGCAAGGGAAAGCTTCCAAAAACTGAATGGTTTGAAGACAAACCCGAAATTTGACTTCGGTCCCTGCACGGCGTTCGCTGGTTGCGAAGAGCAATATCCTCACTAGAACTGCTATTGAAGCTGTTGAACCAGAACCGCTGTGCTAACCCCACCAGAAGAGCTATTGAGGCTGTGGACACCCACTCACATGCCGCCGGTGTGGTGGACAGGTGGACGGACACCCACTCACATGCCGCCGGTGTGGTGGACGGACACCGACTCACATGCCGCCGGTGTGGTGGACAGACACCCACTCACATGCCGCCGGTGTGGTGGACAGGTGGACGGACAACCCACTCACATGCCGCCGGTGTGGTGGACAGACACGCACTCACATGCCGCCGGTGCGGTGGACAGGTGGACGGACAACCCACTCACATGCCGCCGGTGTGGTGGACAGACACCCACTCACATGCCGCCGGTGTGGTGTACAGACACCCACTCACATGCCGCCGGTGTGGTGGACGGACACCCACTCACATGCCGCCGGTGTGGTGTGGACAGACACCCACTCACATGCCGCCGGTGTGGTGGACGGACACCCACTCACATGCCGCCGGTGTGGTGGACAGGTGGACGGACACCCACTCACATGCCGCCGGTGTGGTGGACAGGTGGACGGACAACCCACTCACATGCCGCCGGTGTGGTGGACAGACACCGACTCACATGCCGCCTGTGTGGTGGACAGGTGGACGGACACCCCACTCACATGCCGCCGGCGGGTGTCTGCTGGTGCCGCCAGCCGCTGCGGTCGGCGCCGCACTCGGGCAGCAGCACCGTCGACAGGTAGTCGTTGACGACGGCCATGTTGGTGCGGCCCAGACCCGACCTGCCGGCACGGACGTCACGTCACGTCACCGGCATCACATCACGTCACCGGCATCACACGTCACAGACGTCACATCACGTCACCGGCATCACATCACCACACGTCACCGGCATCACATCACCACACGTCACCGGCATCACACGCCACCGGCATCACGGCCGGCATCACGTCACCGGCATCACGTCACACGTCACCGGCACCACACGTCACCGGCACCACACGACACCGGCATCACACGTCACCGGCATCACATCACATCACCGGCATCACATCACGTCACCGCCGTCACACGTCAGCGCCGTCACATCACGTCACCAGCATCACATTACGTCCAATACTGCTCCACGTGGTCGGTTGGTTATTTGGGCTTACGGGCGCACCGACTGCGTTGGTTATACAGCACTCAACTGCTCCGTGTGGTATTCTTGGTAACCTCGTACAAGAGCCAACTGCAGGATGTTGACCATCACAGAAGCAGGAGTGGGGTACACATGGGCGCAGATAGCTGCTAGAGCAGATTATGGCACACATGGGCACAGATGTCTGGGCAGATGGTGCACATGGGCACAGATCGGTACCAATGGGAAGATGACACACATGGGCAGGGTTGGATTTGTGCTTTGTAATGTTAGGTGTGGGGGAGACTTTTTTTCAGGTTGGTTGGTTGGTTGTTGGTTTTCCGACACATCGACCGTTGAGTCATGTAGCGTCGCCAATCTCTCACGCCGATTGGTCGCGGGCGAAGAGTAGCGACAGGTGAGACTCGAACCCACAACCATTCGATTGTGAAATGGGCAACTTACCCCTAGACTTCTCGTCCCCTTGTTTTCAGGTAAGCGAACACGAAGAGAAAATGTGTCTTCGAACATGTGACATCAGAATCTCAGATTGCACATTCCAGTGAACTTGGGCATTTGAGCATGGGGCAGTTAACTGTCAAACCGCTCATTTAAACTGGGAAAGGAGTAAAATGAAGATAATTTTCTGCAGATTAAAACATTATATATGACAAAAATCCAGCGTGACATATTTTCCACCCCTGTACATGGGCGCAGGTGGCGGTGGCTGGGTGTTGGCCGGCTCACAAGCAATATTCTCTATGAAATTGTCATCTGAAAAAACGACATGCCTACGTTGTGTGACCTAAGTTTCAATGTATTACTCAAAAATACACCAGGAGCAGCACACAGGGAGGAACACCACGCTCACATACCAGGGGTAGCACACCCACACACCATGGCTAGCACACCAACACACGAGGAACACCACGCTCATATACCAGGGAGCACACCACACACCATGGCTAGCACACCAACACACGAGGAACACCACGCTCACAACCAGGGGTAGCCACACCATGGCTAGCACACCAACACACGAGGAACACCACGCTCATATCCAGGGGTAGCACACCCACACCCATGGCTAGCACACCAACACACGAGGAACACCACTCACACACCATGGTAGCACACCAACACACGAGGAACACCACGGCATATACAGGGTAGCACACCCACACCATGGCTAGTACACCAACACACGAGGAACACCACGCTCATATACCAGGGGTAGCACACCCAGACACCATGGCTAGTACACCAACACACGAGGAACACCACGCTCATATGCTGGGGGTAGCACACCCAGGCACCACGGCTAGTACACCAACACACGAGGAACACCACGCTCATATACCAGGGGTAGCACACCCACACACCATGGCTAGTACACCAACACATCGAGGAACACCACACTCATGGTGCACGTAGGGGTACGTACACTCATACTTGCCTTTGAAGATTAGTACACCAACACATGAGGAACACCACACTCACATACTGGAGGTAGTGCACTCAGGCACCATGACTAGCACACTAACACACGAGGAGCGTCGCACCAACCAATGTGTAGCACAATAGCACAGCATGCACAGTGATGTAGCGCCATGCGCACCACCTCACCAGACTAGATGGTGCTTGTAGTAGAGCACGGTATGCTTGACGAAGGTGTACTGCACCTCCAGCTGATTGACAAAGCTCTGCAGTCGCAGGAAGGACAGCTTGTCCAGCGGCAGGAAGCGCACGCCCCAGTACACGTCGGCGATGTTCCGCTGCGGTAGCCGCAGCTGTGGCAGGTACTGCAGCACGGAGGCGCTGACGTCACACCGGGGCGGGACTGTCGGCGCGGGCACCGGCAGACAACACTTCCCTGCACACTGATGCAAGGTAATATATACAGAAGACAAAATAACGGTCTTGATATTCGCCACCAATTAGCACAGGGACAACACTTTCCTGCACACTGATACACGGCAATATAAACAGCAGAAGACAAAATTACGGCCTTGACATTCGTCACCAATTGGTCGCCAAACTTACCATATCGACCCACTCCTTTCTCCCCTGCCCTCCCTCGACTATAAGATGCTTTATGCTACTATACTTGTGTTATTATATACTATATAATACTGTATCATAATGTATATTATGGTATTATGCTATAACCTACCATCGCATAATCGATAAGCATGATACTTAGACATGAAATAATGTGATACATGCAGCATGAAGACTTCATAGACATCAAATAGCACGATGTTGATACTTCTTTAGCGGAATGTCGACTCAGTGTTCAGGAAGTGGCATATTGGACCCTACTTCACGAAAAATTTAGCGCAGCAGATACATATCAGGTGATGTTTAAGTGAGGCTGAAGATGAGCCATTTTACTGCGATCCAAACACCACATTACACTCGACAGAGCCACGGTGACGCTACCGCCAACTACCCGCTTTTGTTACGTCACGGCTGCCAACTACCCGCTCTTGTGACGTCACGGATATCAACTAGCAGTGGAGGCGTCGCCCAACACTCCGTCCAGGATGGCGACCCACTTAGTAGTGAAACTAAAAGATGGCAGTTAACCCAGTAGGCCAATTCAGCCGCTATCGATGCAAGCCCACACATACTGCTGACAACGGCCGATTCACGCTGGCAAAAATGGCGGGGCGCGGGTGGCCGAGTGGTTAAGGTGTTGGGCTCTGGGTACCAAAGGTCCCGGTTCCGACACTCGCACCGCTCCGGACATTTCCCAATCCCGCGCCCCACCGGCGAAACAGTGTGGGCGGCGCCATTAGCTGATACTGTGCATAAAGTGAGTCGTGAACCACCCAATAGACATTGTTTAATACAACGAGGAATGGCTTTTAAGTGCTCCTGGGTTTTAGACGAAACGTTGAGTAATATAGCATAATCCCTAACGTTACTTTTGATGCAAACTCAGCACCTCCTGGTATATTGAGGGCCGTACATTTCGTCTCACGCAATGTCACCCAATAAACAACAATAAACGCTGGCAAAGGAGTTATTAGGGCTTTAGGGCGCATCGACTACATTGGTAAAACGCTGGCAAAAATGGCGCCTCACTAAACGTGGCAAACATGGCGGCGCCGACTGACGCTGTCAAAGATGGCGGCCGTCTTGTCGATGAGCTGTTGTCGCGAGTCTGCGGCCATGACTCCGTGCAGCAGCCGGTAGAGCAGGTACATGCGGCGCAGCAGCGCGAGGCACACCGTGTCCGACACGTCGTCCGGCACGTACTCCAGGTGCGGCGTGTTGTCGGCCGTCACGGTCACCACCGGGTGTCGCACCACCTGACACCAGGGGGCAGGGTCAGCAACACACTGCCTCACCGGAACAAGGTCAACACCACACCACCTGACACCAGGGGACAGGGTCAGCAACACACTGCCTCACCAGGGAACAAGGTCAACACCACACCACCTGACCAGGAAACAGGGTCAGCACCACACCACCTGACACCAGGGGACAGGGTCAGCAACACACCACCTTAGCAGGGGACATGGTCAGCACCACACCACCTGACTAGGGGCAAAGCTAACGCCACACTACCTCACCAGGGAACAGGGCCAGCACCACACCACCTGACCTGGGACAAGGTCAGCAACATGCTACCTCACCAAAGGACATGGTCAACACCACACCATCTGACCAGGGAACAGGGCCAGCACCACACCACCTGACCTGGGACAAGGTCAGCAACATGCTACCTCACCAAAGGACATGGTCAACACCACCAATCTGACCAGGGAACAGGGTCAGCACCACATCACCTGACTGCAGGACAAGGTCAACACCACACCACCTGACCAGGGGACAGGATTAACACCCCACCTGACCAGGGGACAGGGTCAGCACCACACCACCTGATCAGGGGACAGGGTCAACACCACACCACCTCACTGGGGGGAGGGGCAGGGTAAGCACCACACCACCTGATCAGAGGACAGGGTCAGCACCACACCACCTGACCAGGGGACAGGGTCAGCACCACACCACCTCACCAGGGGACAGGGTCAGCACCACACCACCTGACCAGGGGACAGGGTCAGCACCACACCACCTGACCAGGGGACAGGGTCAGCACCACACCACCTGACCAGGGGACAGGGTCAGCACCATACCACCTCACCAGGGGACAGGGTCAACACCACCCCACCTGACCAGGGGACAGGGTCAGCACCATACCACCTGACCAGGGAACAGGGTTAGCACCATACCACCTCACCAGGGGACAGGGTCAACACAGCGCGACCCCAACCTCTCACGCCGACCGACCGCCGGTGGTCGCGGCAATTCCGCCAGCCGTGGGATTCGAACCCAGGACCTTACGACCGAGAGTCAAACACGTCTCGACTGAACCGCCGCGGCCCCACAGGATCGTGACGCGCCGGGAGTATCAGTTGGCAGCTGGCCCGATAAGGCTGGGGACGAGCTACCGGGTGGCCGTGTCGGTGCATTGACGACACGTAAAACTTTAGATCAAAATTCTGCCGTTGAACTGGAATCCATGGATCTGGTGGTGGGGCCAGGGTTCACGCAACAAGCTCTGCTTAGCAACAGAACCCTGGTTCCTAAACCGTCCTAGCAACAACTCGGATTACATTTTTTAAAGTCATCCTTTGCCGGTACCGTGACGTCATCGGCAGCTTTTACGCCTTCGCCAGCTACCCTCCAGTCTACGAAACACCAAGTCCCGGGCACTGCACACACTCACCATCACCATGAAGAAGTCCTTCTCCGGTTCCAGGTAGAAGTGCTTCTGCTTCATGGTCTGCATGGAGTGCACTAGGGCATCACTGTTAAAGGTTCTGTGGGAGGAGCAGGGGCGTCAATGTTCAGTGTTTTGCGCGAGGGGCCCGAGCGTCACTGATAAGGGTCCTCCGTGAGGGGCCATTGACGTTACTGTTCCTCGGACTATAACAATGGGCTTGGGATGCAACAATGAGCTGGGCTTCCTGGGATTGTAACAAAGGGTCCTCTGGTGGGGCCAGTGGCCCCTCCTGGGATGCAACAATGAGCTGGGCTTCCTGGGATTGTAACAAAGGGTCCTCCGGGAGGGGTCAGTGGCGTCACTGTTAAGGGTCCTCCGGGAGGGGCCAGTGGTGTCACTGTTAATGGTCCTGTGGGAGGCGCCAACATACAACAGTGCTATATTTGTTTGGCTCATCAAACACAGAGATCATACTTTTCTTCAAACCTGTGACGTCCAAATCACAGTTTGCACTTTCCAGTGGACTTTGAGCACCTTGAGCACAGAGACTGGACCAAGGCCTACCTGACAGAGTGGACCAGGGCCTACCTGACAGAGTGGACCAGAGCCCATTGACAGACTGGACCAGTTTCCACCTGACAAACTGAACCAGAGCTTACCAGACAGATTGGACCAGAGCCTATCTGACATATTGGGCCAGGCCCAACCACCAAACTGGACTAGGGCATGCCTGGCTCAACACCAGAGCCTACCTGGCAAACTGGACAAGTGCCTCTACAAGACCGACATCCTTCATTTGGGTGTTGATGTCGCTCGATTTCGGGTGGTAGTAGATCACTTTCAGATGTTCCTGAAAGACCAAAGGTAACTGTGATTTCAATTCCATGAAACTAGCACTGAAAAATAAACCTGTAATGTGTTTCAGGGTTTCCTCTGAAACAGCTGATACATAGATCTAAGCATGAAGTAAAACATTCCTACTTATTATGCCCAAAGCAAGCATTCTTCCAACAATGCTTGAACAAAAGGTTAGACATACATACATACATGCAAACATACACACAGTCACACATATACACCTCCACACATGCATGAAGATACACACACATATACAATATATATTGTATATATTGTTTATATATAATATACATATATATATATATATATATATATATATATATATATATTTATATATATATATATATTTTATATTATATTTATATAATATATATATATATATATATTATATGTGCATGTGTGTATTCATTTATGTGTGCATGTTGGAATATCATACCATGACAGACTGGGACCAGGGCTGGGGATCTATCACAAAGCCAGTGGTGCATTTCTTTATTTTCAAGACATATTCTCAGATTGAATAGAGAAAATGACAAATGAACATAGCAGGGTACCATGCCAGGTGGTACAGCCTTTGACCCACCCAGTATCCCAAGCCATGTCTGGAAAAATGGTCTGCAAAATGCAATTATCAGATGTGGGTGCTTTCTTTCAGTATCCAATATTTGATGGCAGTCTCTGAGGTGACTGAGGCTGGCATGCTGCAAATAATTACACTACAACAAAATAACAGTTCTAAACCTGTCCTGTCGGGCAGTAGTATTGACTGAACTCACTTCACCCTCGCACTGGCTGAATGTCGAGTTGAATACGAAGAAGCTGCACAGCTCTGTCACACTCTTCTCCTGAGGTGACATGCTGGAGACTGTACTGATACAGTGTGATCACCTGGGGGCACACATGTTGGAGACTGTACTGATACAGTGCAATCACCTGGGGCACACATGTTGGAGACTGTACTGATACAGTGCAATCACCTGGGGGCACACATGTTGGAGACTGCACTGATAAGTGTTATCACCTGGGGCACACATGTTCATAAATTCAAAATTAAAGTTAACCACAGCAGAACAAGGTTAAGGCAGACTTCCTTCAATAACATGGTAGTAGAACACTGGAACCAGCTGCCAGAAAACATTGTCAATAGCAGCACATTGAACATCTTTAAAAACAGCATAGACAACCATTATAAGAATAGAGGGCTTGCTTTTCAGTATTACAGGGAGGGCTGATTGACATATTTGGTGGGCAACTGGTTCAGTGTACAGAGTGCAACCAAGAAGGGCCCGTGTAGCTCATAGTTGCACTAATATTCTATGTCTTTATGTTGGAGACTGCAATGATACAGTTTGATTACCTGGAGGCATACATGTTGTAGATTGCACTGGTACAGTATCACCACCTGGGAGCATACATGCAGGTATGCAACTACTGCATGTCAGACACTGCAGCTGTACCATCACATCACCATGCCTGTGAGCTCATGAATGGGTTCTAGCTTTGACTGGGAATTCATGTGGTTGTTTTTCTCTACTAACTTCAGCAGCATCCCAAAGTCCATGTTCAGTTTGCTTGTCAAGGTGGAAAACTATTCTTGTAAATGCATTGTACAAGTGGAAACACATACTAGATTTGGGCTGTGTTCTTTGCCACGTTCCATCCACAAATTCTGTGGAATCTGACGTCATGTGTTGTTCTTTCTCCATTCCTCACGAATTATGCAGCAAGATTTCATGCATTCTGCAGGGAATGTGCAGATTGAAAAAGCTGTCCACCATTGTGTATGTGACAGTAGTCCGTAACAGCCACTGCACGTGGAGGGCATGTATTGTGAAATATATAAATAAATAGTACCTTTATCATTTGTTTTGAGATTCACAATTTAGGAGCTATGTTTTGGGTTGGGAGCATAATACCTATGTTATAAACAGATACTGTGTTGTCACACCATAGGAAATCCCTTTGCATGAAATTATGTTGCAAAATGTTTGTGTATCATCGATTTATAAAACATTGCACAACCCAAGCCGACTGAAAACAGGCTGGCTGGATCCACCCCTGAGCTAAACTGCTTAACAGCATTAAACATCATGACTGGGTAGTACCTCAGCACTGATAACAGGCAAAGAATGCAGGTATACAAATCTGCATTAACAAATACAGAAATGCCCGAACCTCGATCCTATAGATTGACTTACGAGGGCTCAGCCAAGTTATACGGCCTTGGACTCAGCATCGGTTTACAAAGTCTTATGTGCTTCATAATTGTAGGCAATATTCTGAATATCATTTATTTATAAGTTGAATTATAATTGATTAAATGTTCCGATATTGATGTAGGATTCTCTTCCGATGTATATGGCGAAATAATGTTAGGATTGTTTCTTCTTATTTTAACCTTCTATGAATACATTTCACAAATACTTCAAATATTGGCTAACATCAAGAATGTGGGATTAAATATTTCATCCTTAGGCTGGCACATTCTAGGATGAAATACACGCAAAGATGCAGGTGAATTTGTTGATGAATACTGGCGAGTATGATGGAGAAATCTAAGATCAAGACAAATATTTGAAAGTCTCATCATTTTCTTCACGTTATAAAAGGACAATAACACTATGGGAAGTGCGGTACAGGAGATTATCCATATGTTTATTCGTAGGTTTTTTCGTCCAGTCTGAAGGATGAAAAATTGATGAAAAAATGGGCTTCATGTACGGAAGTGCTACGAATAAGTCACATAATAATTGGGATTTTCCAACTCTCCGTTCATTTTAGTGTGTGAAAATTAGCACAAAAATGCTTCGGACCGTCTTCCCTACGTGCCGTGTATTTTACAATGCAAGAGCTCCTGACATGTGGATGCTTCGAAAGTATGCTGCAAATGGAGACCAATTCCTTGGGGATATGGCAAGGGAGTACTAGAAGTGCACAATAATCTATTTTTTTCAAAGTTAATTTTCTGATTTAACACACAAAATACTCGACGTGTGCACATTTAAGTGAAATTGTGATGCTTTTTAATCGCCATTTGTCGATAGCTCACTGGCTTTTTCCTTCGTCAAAGATAACAAACTGAATGCCATATTTCTTCCTTCTGGTGAAAATATTTGATCCTAGTTCTTTTTCATGGCGTTCTTTATTTTGTTCCAAGTTCTTTCCAGTATAATAGGGTCCCTGCCGTGCAGGTTAAATAAAAACAAACGAATTGCGAAGTAAGCATTGTGTCCTGCTGCGCTATGATTTGTCACGAAAGCGCAAAACATCGCTTCGCTGAATTTTGTTTGTATTACATTGTTGTCATACCCTTGCATTCGGCCATGTACGTGAATACAGTACAGCAGAAGTTGTATATATACTGCTTTGAGTTAGCCTTAAACCACCTCATCCTACATTGCACAAATGTGCGGTACAAATGTAGTTGATTAATATCTCAATCTACATTGTTGGTATACCAGTGGCATATATGCGTGTGCTGTTCGAAGGAAAGCATAAGCATGCTCAAGATAGGGTGAGTGCATTCTAAGGTTTTTCTGCTTTGTTGGGAGGGGGAAGATTCAGAGCTGAATGAGGATGAAATAGATATTGGAGGGGAGAGACAGTATCGGAACCAAGGGAGCTGAATGCCCCCACCACCACCAGGCCCAAAGGGGAACTCCATCTCATCCGCTGGAGTGCTACCCCTGTGTCCCCCTTGCCACCCCCTACTGTTGAAATGCCACCCATCTGGGAGGTCGGAGTGCACCCCACTCCACTCCTCTGGTCCCTGCTTCCCGGGAAAGCAAGTTAGTTCCACCCCAGCACATTTTTGGCCGCCACCAGGCCCGCAGATCACCCGCGCACACACACTGCAAATTCCTGCATCCGACCCTGTTTGAGACTGCATTATGTGATGCTGAATATTCCTGCAGGGAGGAGCCTTCAAATGTTGTAAGGTATGGACGGGCGAGAAGTTATGGATCCAGCACACAATTATATTGGCATGACAAGTTTAAAAGAAACTATGAATTTACAAATGATCCATCAAGTATCAAGAAATGCATACAAGTAGCAAAAGAAATATGAAAGATAGTGCAACTATAAGCCAAAGGGCCAATGGCATAGGAACAGGACAGTCCCCCCCCCAGCTTTGAAGCTTGTGGGCATTACGTACCATCTTTTCGTGGTCTGAACACCCTGATCTCCCTCCCTCAGTAGAAAACATTTCAGTCTCAGAGCACATCCTGTCAACTCCTCCCCTCCAACTTAAAAAATTTTCCTTATTCCCCTGATAGGGGCCACCCTGGTTACACTTTGTGGACACTAAGAACTAGTTTTCCACAACATTTGTCGATTTGTTATCCATGCAATAATGAAAGGAAATTGTCTTTCCTTTTAATATCAATCTATGCTATTTTTATAGACAGCTATGCATGCTGACAATGGTGTGTGATAGCTGATTCCAATGTTAACTACCATGCTGGTAAAGACCGACTGTCTTGTCTGTACCTTGCCATGGTTTATTTTTATTTTGAATCGATGGCCTCTAATTGCATCATTTGTATTATCCTGAAGATGTGTCTGTTGCTAACCATGAATACATTGAAATACCTCGATGAGACATAATCCCCTTATTTTGATGTATCCAAGTGGAAACACATCCATATCCTTTTCAATCTTATCTCGTATTCTAGGTTGCTCAAATATATAATGAGGATCAAGCTCGAGTATTTAAAATGTGGCCTGATATACACACAATAAAGTTCCGGAAAACTGATCTCACTTTTGTATGATACATTCCCATTTATTGCCACAAGCAGGGATGCGGAGCCGGAGCCGGAGCCGGAGCCGCCGGAGCCGGAACATTTTGCCTGGAGCCGGAGCCGCAGGGACAATTTATTCGGAGCCGGAGTCGGAGCCGAAGCCGTCAAAGGCAGGGCGGCTCCGACTCCGAAAGAGGTGTAAATTAAACAAGATTAGCAAACGTGAAATGAAGACATTATACCTAGTATGGTATGGTATGGTATGAAAACGCATTATTAAAAGCAAAAATGTTTAAATACGAGTAACATGTAGAATTATCATCAAATAATGTTAGAATAACCAATAACTATATTCTACCCTCAGTAGTCAATGCAATAGTTCCATGCTTAGTTTAGTTAAGTTCATTGTTTCCATCATCAACGGGTTGTTGCACCTTATTAGAGATGAGGTCAAACATTGCAAATTACAACAATGGTCTTCCTTGGACCGTTCACGGGATGGGGAGTGTTGTTGATTCCAGTCTCCTCTCTTCTGATTTCCCCAATACGACACGAAGCGAGCGTCAGTTTACGAGGGCATAACACCGAAAAGTGATTTGGGCGGGGGCGGGTGTTTATCTAAAGATATATACAGGGTTTATATGGGAAAGTTGCTTATAACTGTCAGAAGTTTGCGCCCCTGAGTGGTCGCGGCTAACTTTTTTACATCCCTCCTTGCTCTTACTTAATGGATCGATCACGTTTGGGATGTACGGAGCCGGAGCCGGAGCCGGAGCCGCCGGGACATTTTACTCGGAGCCGGAGTCGGAGCCGGAGTCGGGATACTTCCCCGGAGCCGGAGTCGGAGCCGGAGCCGTCCAAAAATTTCCCGGCTCCGCATCCCTGGCCACAAGCATTCAAGTTATATTTTCATTGCTTCTTTTGTATGTTGTCCACAGTTTTTGGACACAATTTTGTGTCCACAATTTTGTATTCACAACAACACCTAAGTCCTTCTGTTTAGTCACAGCTAATATTTGGCTACTCATCACGTATAGATTCCTGATATGCTGTCTACCTACATGCATTATTCGATACTTATCAAAGCGAAATTTAGTTTGGCGCTTTTTATACCTTTTCACGTTAGGCGCCATGAGCGGACATAATACCGGTGGGGCGGATCTAGTGGCGGGTTTTGTGAAGGAACACCACCAGAGTGGGCTTGCTCTGATTAATGCTACATTCTGGTTTTTAGAGAAGGTGCAAGTGATTTCCAATGGTCAAATTGGAACAACATTGGAACAACCTCTCTTATGTGTAGTTCGTTTTATTATCAAATCATTTCACCCTGTCACTTTGCCCGTAAAGTGAAATGGTAGCAATTGACCACTCAGCATATTGTGATTAATGCGCGTCATGCATCTTCTGTGTAATGTGCTGACAATTTCCAATGTTTTTAACCGAACGAAAATCGAACGTGCGACATTTTTATGTCACCTTGAATAACCTTCATGAAGGCTTAACCCTGTCACTTTTGCACTTAATTCCAGAATTTGTGTCCCACTTATCACATTGTATTCCTTGGAATGGTATATCACAAGTTCTACATTACCGAATTCATTTAAAATGGTCTCAAATAAACCGGCATAATATCACCGGCCTTCTGATGTCATACTCGACTACTTTTATAGATATCCAACCCTGTCATTTTTGCACTAAATTCTAGGACTTTTTTCTCGAATTGTCACATTATTTCCCTTTAAATTGTACATCAGATGTTCTGCAATAGATAATTAATTTTCAATCGTCTCAAATAAACTTCCATAACATGTGCTGTCTTCTGATGCCGCACTCGAGTACATTTATATCTATATATATATATATATATATATATTTAACCCTGACATTTTTATCTTTTGACATTAAGCTTTCTGGCATTATTGAGGTTCTATCATGGGTCGATGCACGTCAAACGCCGACGGTTGTTGCCCAAAGAATCCGTAGGGCTGCCGAGCGGCGACATGACAAAAATAATGTTCCATCCCTCAAAAATACTAAACAACATTGGCTCTGCCACGCCAAAATGGTGTATTAGAAATTCACGATTTCCATTTAACGCCCCTACGCGTAGTGCTCTTACGCAATGTCAAGAAAACCTGTCGGCCTGAACTGCAATGTTAGCGGAGCTCATGCCAAGCACAACGCACATCGTTTCAAATATGAAAATCTGCCTGTAACTTTGGCGTTGGCGCCCATTCACGTTCAGGGAATGGTCGGCGTCCCGCCATATTATGAACTGCGGGGGGCGGCCAGGGACGGGCCGGGGGCCACCAGCGTCGCCGCCGGCGGCCGGCCGTCAATGGTTGAAAATAGTCCAAGATAGCAATACGCAAAGTAACAATATGCGCAATATATCACCGTAAGTGGCAATGATATTGACGTCTGAAAGCAGGCTAACTTTCATAAATGCGCTTCGCATCATATTTTATGGAGACAAAGTCGCATAGATTGTAACTATATTATTTGCGCACACACTAGTGAGCATCCGGACGTGCTTGGCGCGGGTGCATGTTTTAGAGCTCTTGAATGGCATCAGGAACCTAGCTGTTTTCTTTCTCTATTGGGGATCCTTTCTGATGTCCGCATTAACATTGCGTTTGACGCCTGACGAATACTATTTGCAAATATTGTGACCAATAGTGGTTCCCGTGCTGACCCTTGCAATACTTCACTAAGAGCACATTGTCGTGAAATCGTCATGCTACTTGGCGCCACTCTCTACTGGCTATCTGAAAGCCATAGCTCAACCTCATTTTCAAATCATGATTAAATCATTATGATGTCTTATCACACTGGTATGTAGCAAAATCGAAAAAGTTCAAGATACCTGTCAATGAGATCGACCTTTTCTAAAAGCATGCTGGGTGTCTCGAATCAATATGTTCCCTTGCGGAAAACCAACCATTGTATCCTTAATAAGTTATTTAAGCATCGTATAGCGTAAGGGATGGTGGTCTTGCTGGTCTATCATTTTCAACTTTCTCCTTTTCGCCTTATTTGAAAATAGGAACTACATTTTCCTGCTTCCAATCTCCTGGAATTTCATCTCATGAGAGTGACCTACAAAACATGATACAAAGTTAAATCGCTGGCTCTTTCAGCTTTCAGTCATGGCCATGGCATGAAATCGCAAGTCATGGCTTAGTCACTACACAGCATTTAGCAGAGCCAGCATGATAGCCGCTTCAAGCTATTCATATTATAGAAATGCAGCTGTTTGCATTATATACCTTCATTCAGAATGGTGTGGTTCCCGCATGGCCCAGATTAGACGCTGTCTCAATCACGCCGTGATCTAGTAGAGGTCGCGGCGCCTTGCCCGCGGAATTAATTGCAAGTAATTTTTATTTTTATTGTTTATTGTTTATTGTTTATTGTTTATTGTCCATAATCTCCAGCAGCATATTGTGCCCTTTACAGGAGAAGTCAGCAGCTAAAATCGTACACAGAACAGGTGAATAGTTTTCAGTTCAAACAGGTAAACGGCTGTCGGAACTCGCTCGATGCCCGATGGCTCCGCGTCTCAGATGTGAGCGTGTGACCCAGCACAGTATCTCACCACCTGTGTCTTAAATGCATTCAGCGGGTTTGTGAAGATGTCCGCACTTGGTGTCATCGCTAAAAATGTGTTCGTTACTTATAATCTTTAACTAATAATCTTGTTTTTAAACAAGCCATGGCACCTAATGGATTCTACACGTGCATACCACTGACCCACACTAATATGTATCTGTTCTTTGACAGTAACGCCGCTGCTGTCTCAATCCGGTGTGCCGGGATCTTGCCGTCCTGGTTGGGTCCGGCCGCATTGTTCGTCCATCATCTACAGCCTTCCGGAGACCCTCCTTCTGAGGTTATTTTTTTTCACTTACGTCCTGTCCTGTGTTCTTACGTTGTTGGCTGGCTGTTTGGATCTGTGGGTATCATGCATGGTGGAAGTTGTTGCCTTCGCGTGTATTCATTCATGCTAAAGCGCGAGTGCCGGGTGTAAGCCTGCGCTTTCTGCCCTTGCAGAAAGCGCGGGCTTGATGTTAGAGGAGCAGAAATACTAGAAGAGCGCGAGAGTGTATTTTGCATGGTGGGACGTTTTACCGAGCTTCCTAAGAGGTTTAGTTTTTAAGCGATTATGCTACTCAAACTTTAACGGTTGTGGTTGTTGGTGCAATAACATTCATATTTTCATATTCCGACTCTGTACTATATCATTGGCGCTGAAAGAACGTGGAACGATGGACAAAAAAAAGAGAAGCTGTTGTTTCAGTTCAACGAATTCAAGTCGCGTAGTGGATATGCAAAATAATTATCTCCGTGAGAGAGTACGATTTTGGTTTCGATGTTGACTGGTATTCGTGGGAACTATCCACATTTCCAGTCACACTCGCGATCATGTCGATTTGAATTTCAGCCATGCATAATTAAAAGTTGTTACTGTCTTGATTAGTGCTTCCGTTGATGGCGTCGGTGCTGACTTTAGATGCCTCATTTCTCTCTTATATTATATGTTGATGATGCGTGCTGTATTATTTATTTGCAAAGCCCCGCTGTTTGATCGAGTTAATAAACACATCATCAATAGCAAAACACAAGCAGTGTCAGTATTAGTAACATTGCCGTAGTTGCGCTCTAGTTACAACCGAAAAGCGGACGTAGACATACGCAGGCAGATGGTTCTAAAGCCCTCTCAGACACAGACACTGAACTGGCGATACGGTCGTTCTGCGGGCACTGGCTCTGCATTTGATGACGTGACAGGTGTGATGACAGGTATGATGGTATCTGGATTGCATGTCAGCACAGCCACCCAGGAATGCAAACTTCGTGATCAGGTGTGCACGATAAGGACTGGTCAGCGACGCAGTGGCCAAGGGGGATGGTACCTGTAAACACGATACCAACCAATCAAGTGCACCCACATGCCGCGCATACCATTCGGGTGAGGCTCGCGTGCCCGTCGCACATGCGGGTGTAAGTGCCAGCTGTTGGATATACGATGTTTATATTCTCCAAGGGACGGAACAGTCGATTAGTTATAATTTGCCTTTGTACCTGTGCACGTATCACGGTCTGCCATCATACACATTAAGGAAAACCACAGCCATCGAGCGCCTGGGATGCGCAGGTGAAGAAAAAAAAACACGTCAAAGTATAACATGCAATGTAGGTCTTTGACAGGGCGGTGAATAGGTGTCCTTCCGCCATGTGTGGCAAGATTAATGTGAAGAAGTACCGAGCAATGGAATTGCCTGTTTCATTTCAAACACTGCGCTACATTCATGAACTCAATAAAGGAAGGAAGAAGCGAAATGATAAGCATGTGAAGATACTGACCCCAAAAATGTGGTTCAGGAAGAGTGGACTGAATAAAGACTGAATTGACCGAGTCCCGCTTCTTTTTGGTCACACCTCGTACTGTTCAAGATAATTTGCTGATAGTATGCCATTCTTATCATTGTTACTAACATAAACATCCCTATAATAGGTGTCTCCCAAAATAACGAAACAGATGCACATAAACAGGCTCAAACTGAAGTTGAAGGACTTAAACGATATTGTGAACGACACCACTTCCATGGGCAAGATCGACACCTTCGTGGACTCCTTTCGACATGTCAGACCTAACGAAAAAAAAAAACATTTTAACGCTGGGACACCGACGAGGACGGCGTCCTGGCGCGAACTGAGACGCCCGCTCCCGTGAACGGCTCTGGGGCGAGCGTCGCAGTTCAGGAGGGCGTCGGCTGGGATAACTATAGGATCAGGGGAGTGTGATGGTTGCATGAACACGTATGATGCGCAGGGCCGCTCCCCACGCAGTACCCGGGCAATCGACCGTCCTGCACGAAAGTTGGTCTGGCGGCGATCGCACACCACGTAAAGTTCCGTGAAGCCTGATGTAAAGTTCTTCCGAAGCCTGATGTAAAGTTCTTCCGAAGCCTGATGTAAAGTTCTTCCGAAGCCTGATGTAAAGTTCTTCCGAAGCCTGATGTAAAGTTCTTCCGAAGCCTGATGTAAAGTTCTTCCGAAGCCTGATGTAAAGTTCTTCCGAAGCCTGATGTAAAGTTCTTCCGAAGCCTGATGGCTTAGGACGCACTCAGGACACACACCTAGTCCGACAGAGCTTGCCATCCTCCTTGATCAAACGAGAATCAGCCGGACGCCCAAGTAGACAAGTCTCGTTACATGCAATCAACTAACTGCACGGCTGCCCACCTCTAGACATTCCCAGAAGCGCGGGCAGTGTCAATAAACCGGGGCCTAGCGTCAGAGTAAGTATTGTGTCGATGGCGATCACTCGGTGCTTTCTTGTACATTCTCTACAACGAAGGGATAATTATGGTACTAGATCTTTGGCAATGCTTCTCATTTCCATGCCTTCCGATCGCATCCGATAGCGAGAGCCGGTCATGGTTCACTACCGCCTCGCCGCGCTCATGCGGCAGCGCAGGAAGCAAGCGTTTCGCGCCATTTCTGGACGCTCAAGGCCATCAACGGCGGGAAGACGACGAGATATGATTTGTGGATGGCAGTTTTTGGATCTTGTGCTCTGCGGAGAGTTGGTGGTGCGGTGACCAGTGGCCAGTTGTGCAGCAACAGTGCGCATAGCGGAATCAAATGGAATCTGTGATTACGCCCGGTGGGACAGCAGCATTTATTTTGATTGATTTCGAAGCCATATATGCACAGCTGCTAAACTTGTGAATGCTAGCGCATGCTTTACTTAAATTGCTATCGTAACTTGTTTTGCCAGCTCAGCCGGAAGTGCCATGTATATAAGGTATGTGAATCTGCGGTGGAATTTCCTATGCTTTTGTGCTTTTGGTGGGCTTGGAAAGGGTTTTCTGGAGATTATTGGGGGGGGGGGGGGGAATGCATGAGGGTAATGTGAATGGGCAAACCCAAATGGATTGGAGGCACTCCATAAGATCCCATGTTAAAAGTTGAAATTATTGGAGGGACAAAACCAACATTGAGGGGAACTTTACCCCTCAAGAGGATACAGAAACACTCGTGGGCCTGGGCCAGCCATCTCTTCCTTGTTCCCAACAACTGCTTGATAGGTACCTACCTACCTATCAAGATGTCTAGGACCCTATGCAGTAGACCTCACCAACAAGATCGGCAGCACTCATTGCCGCGATGCACTTGGCCTCAACCATTAATAACTCAAACTTCTCCACCCATGATGTGAACACGAATTGAGCAACATATGTCGAGCATTATTCACTTACCTCTTGTGGCTGATCGAGCGTTAGTCACTTTTTTTAACATGGTGAGACTCATGTTCTGGCTCACGAGGCCACGCTTTCTTGCCATGTTGAAAATTTCCGACCAGGCTCCCTGGCGGTTGGCTGGTGGCTTTTTCTGCCGTTGCTGGCTTCTAGAAGCGAATCAAACCACACTTGGCGCTGTGGTCCTCCTCATTCAGTCGAACTAGAAGGGACAAAGTGGCCATCTGTCGTCCCAGAATTGGCCATACGCTAGCAACACATAGATACCTACTGTGCGGGACGACAGGTCGGAATGTGTGAAGTGTAATGCGGCGCTGGCTGTGCGCCATGTGCTGGCAGCGTGCCCAGCATATGCAGAAGAACGCGGGCGGCACTTCGGATATGATGCGAATGCTCTGAGGTTAGCGGACTTACGGAAAATCGATTACCGATTTATTTATATAACAAATATAATAATATAATATAAAAAATATAATATAATATAATATATAATATATTATATTATATAATATTATATAATGTAATATTACATAATATAATATGTATTATATATATATTATATAAGATAATATAATATACATATAAAACAAAGCAGTTTTGGACTTCCTGGCGGAGGTGCGATTTCACGTGATGCATGCACCTTTCCAGGTGATATCTTGCTCCCCAAACATCTTTTATTCGAACGTGAAAATCTGACGCGTGTCTAAGCAAGTTTTTTTGTGGGTGCAATATAACCCACATTGGTTGACGCACCCTAAAACGCCAATAATCCTCATCAACCATGACGGCAACACTGGTCACGGCCCGGTCGTCATGATTCATCAGGATTTTCCAAGTCACTTGGTGCAATAGTGTGCGACGTACAATACAGTACAGGCGCATGATAGGTCTTGTATCATCACGGACGCCCTGAAACACTTCTGACCGGAAGCGTTTGCCTCTGATATGTGGCCCTGCGTATTCCCTGCACCAGTTCTGTATCTAAAGAACAATACATGGCGACATCGCCCGCACGTTTTCCTCAGTTCAGTCAATTGTTTCCTGTCAGCGCTACAGCCGTTTAAAATTGAAGGTGTAGGCACGAACTTGGATGTTCACTGCAATTGCGAGTGACTGATTATTTCTTCCCTTCAAGTTTGTATGTTGTCGTGTTATTCAGTAGATAAGAGCATCGTGTTGTACAGATGCAATGTTTGCTTACATGCCTTCCTGTACACTCGCTGTAGGGCCTCTCATCTAACGCACACTGGAGGGTGGGTAGGGGTTGGAGGATTCGCCCTCGTAAGATCTAAAAAACTGCTGATGTTAGAAGCACACAATTTGGTGGAATATTCCATAGCTAAAAATTCCATGGTATTGACATATATTCTCCATGGGATATTTCGAATCCAGCATCGTTGACTGGATTGCCACATGAGGAAAGCCAAATCCAGTGGAGACAGACATAATTGTCCATTCTCAGGTTACTCACATAATGCAATCCTAACGCCTCAGTCCTAACACCCACATAATACAAATTGAAGCCATAGTGACGAAGCGCGAGGACATCGTACAATTCCAGCTAGAATTGGACCTTGAGATTTGATCCGACACGCCACGGTTTGAAGAGGTACTCGAGGTTTGTTACTCGAAGTTCGCCGCGGGCTATTGCTTGATACCAAAGGTGGATAGGTTATGGTGAAATAAAAATGCGAGACGACGGAACAAATCAGTTTGACCTTTTGTCATTTGAAATCAGTTTCAACTTCGTGACATTATAATCCGGTACAAGCCACGTCGAACGAAGCTGACTTGGGGAACATTGAACCCGTAGCTACGGGAAGTGGGGGCTTCGAAATTTCAAACTAGCCGTTGACCTTGAAGATTGACCTCGACATTTCCCGGTTTCAGCATGTTACTCATGGGTTCGCCATGGGTTATCGCTTGCTGGTGGGTCTCGGTAGGCCTAGGCGAAACCCCAGAAACGCGTGGCGACCGAATAAATCTGCTTAATAGTATTATTTAATATTTTTATAAAAAAAAAAAATATTTTTAATAAGATGCATGAAAACAGTATATAACTAAAAAGTTACCTTACCGTTTAAATGTTTGTGAATATATGTTATACAATTAGTTTGGGAAAAAAAAATGAGACCAAGAAACTTTTACTGGTTAGTGTATAAGTATGTAGTGTGAGGTTGTAGAGATTGTGTGTATAAGTATAAAATGCTGAATGCCTATGCAATAAATAATTGAAATGCTAATACGAATACGAATACGTTAGTTAGGTAGTGCTTAAGCTGCATATATATGGTTTAAGATGAAAGAGACAATAGTCGTTTGTTCAATATATATTGATGATGCTGGGAAATGAGCTAAAGTATGAAACCTGGGGTAATGCAATGTGTTTGCAAACAAATTTTTACCAAAAGAAAATTTGTAATTTAGTTATTTAGTTACGTATATTTGCTTAAGAAAAATTTTAACGTTTGCTGATTTTCCACTGAATTTTACAAAATAGCTGCGAAGTGTTATTGGGCCTTTATATTTTTGCGACTATTTGGACAGATATTTGTATTTATAGATGATGAAGTAGGTGCAGAATCATAATATGAGGCTTGGGAAACAAGATATTGAGGTGACAAATGCCACTTTTCAGAAATTGAAGGTGGGTGATCAAATGTATATATATATATATATATATATATATATATATATATATATATATATATATATATATATATATATAAATTAAAAAGAAGGAAGGAATTAGAAGAGAAATAAAAGAGAAAAAAAAAAGGCTAAGACAAGACGGGCAAGGCTAGGCAACATGTTGGCTGAGCTCGCTAAAGCGTCCCATGAAATGAACGCCCAATTTCGTTAATTTGTGCTTAAAAATGCGTGTCGCACGTCCTTTCTTCCGGTTGGCACGGACGTGCTCTGGGATTCCTACTGGGGATTATCCTGGTGCATACATCCCACCGGGATCTGGGCTTTCCTGCTGGGAATGAGTCTCATCCGATACGGAACCCTATAATCACTGTGCCCCACAGTTGTGAATCCATGGCCCGACCGTATCACGATCGTCTCATGGGGACTGTTTCATGTCCCGGCAATCATCTGTTCCCCTTACATTGTCTAGCAGTATTAAGTTCCGCTCCGAAATCTCCAGTAGGAGCACTCGAGCAACTTAAGCGAACAAATTAGAGCTACCCCGCATTTGCGGAAGCTGCGAGGCGTAGCTTTCTGTATCGGGCGGCCAGCACGTGGAATAATAGGGTTGGTGTTCAGGGGCGTATTTGATGGCATGTTTTGTCATTTTATCTCTTTTCATTGACGTTTTGCGTTATTTAAGTGTTTTTCATAACTCGAGTTTCTCTTTTATGATTGAACCATGTATTGGCGCGAGTGCTGAAAAAGCCATGAATATGGAGGACTCAATATACGACTATGACTATGACTACGACAAGAACAATGTCATGGGATTTGTTCACCGGAGTCCGCGCCCGGCCTGTAGCCGGACACCGAGCGCCGTAGTCGGTGCGACGGCGGTCAGTTGGTACGGGCCGTGTGTGGAGGTCAGAAGTGCAGCCGCCGAGGCACGAGTCGGGACCGCGCCGAAAGTGGCGACATTTATATTTTGAGTCTGGCCCCCTTAAGAAATCCTAGTTGCGCCCCTGATGGAGCCGCGACCGCCGGCGACCGGCTCCGTACAAAATGACGTGTTCCTCGCGGCATGGTCTACTTGTGCGACCGCTGCGAGCGCAGCAGTCGTCGCCGCCGCCCTGAAAACAGCGTGCAGGAGCACCCGGTCTGGAGCACCAGGAGCACCCGGTCTGGAGCACCAGGAGCACCCGGTCTGGAACACCAGTAGCACCAGGAGCACTGTCGGCTGGAACAGCCGCCCGGGAGGTCAGCCGACATGGCGGCAGCCAGCTGGCGTGGCCTGCTTCGTCAGACCATCTACACCATCATGCTCAGTCAGCTGTTGACCAGCAACGGCGCGTCGTTGGCGTTCGTCGGCTTCTTCGCGACGGAGGTGTCGCGGCCCGCCAGCCAGCTGGCGCTGTCGCCGGGGCAGGTGACGTGGGTGGGCTCTGTGTTCGTGCTCGGCATGCTGGCCGGCTTCCTGGCGTCGACGGTGGTGGCAGCGCGGCTGGGCACGCGCCGGCTGGTGCTGGCCACGGTGCCGGTGCTGGCCGCCGGCTGGCTGCTCATCAGCCTCGGCCCGGACGTGCGGTACGTGCTGACTGGCCGCGTGCTGGTCGGCGTCGGCATCGGTCTGCCGCACAGCTCCGTCAAGAACTCCATTTGTGAATCGTCGTCAACGCACGTGCGTGGCGTGATGCTTGCTCTCAGCAACGTCTTCATCCAGATCGGCATTCTGATTGGATACACGCTGGCGTGGGTGTTGCCCTGGCGTACAGCAACGCTGCTGATGGGCCTGGTGCCCGTGGTCGTGCTGACGTTCGGTGTGTTCTTCTTCCCCGAGTCGGCACGGTGGCTGATAACTCACGGAGGCACCGAGGCCGAGGCGCGCCGGTCGATCGTCTTCTTCCAGGGCGCCGACCATGACGTGGACGCTCAAGTTGCCGCCATGATCGCCTCGCTGGGCGACGGCCACCAGAAGATCACGTCGGTCGTGGCGATGCTGAAGCAACTGCTGGAGCGACGCCATCTGCGACCGCTGCTGATCGTGATCTGCCAGATGTTCCTGTACGTGTTCACCGGCGGGTTGACTGTCTCTTCGTACGCCAGCGTCATCTTCTGCGGCACCTCCGGCGGTCCTTACCGAGACGCGGTCATCATGTCAGCAGTGCAGGTGGTGGCCGGCCTCAGCATCAGCAGTCTTTTTGACCGCTTCAGTCGCGCCAGCCTGCTGGTCGCCTCCGGGGCGGCGGGCGCTGTCGGCTGCACCCTCGCCGGCATCTTCTTCCACTGGCGGGAGACACTCGACGGCTACGATTGGCTGGCGACGGTCGGCCTCCTTGTGCACGTCGTCGCCTTCGTCACGGGCATCGGCCCTGTCTCCTGGATCCTTGCCGGCGAACTGCTGCCGAACGCCGTGCGGGCAGTCACCAGCCCCATCGTCAACGCCTTCTTCGGCGGCTTCCTGTTCCTTCTGGTGACGGTGTTTCCAAGACTGACAGAGAGCCTAGGCCACGGCGGCACCCTGTGGATGTTCGCCGCGGTGAACGCCGTCCAGGTGGTGTTCGCCGTCTGTGTGCTGCCCCGCACCAGCCGGGTGTCGCTGGAGGAGATCCAGGCCATCTTCGAGGCGAAGTCGGCCTCCGTCTCGGTCGCCGTCCGCAGCCATGATAACGCTGCTGTCGAGCGAGACGATAACTCGGGGTGGGAGAAGGAGTAAGTGCCGGGCTTGCCGTGGACTCATCGGCAATGGACTGGTGGACGGTTTTCCATAAGTATGGTCGATATAATGATAATGTTTTGGAGAGATGTGAACTAATGTCCATTCCAGCGACTACATTCGTGTTCATTACTATTCAACCTATGAAACATGGTCATCAAATGCAGAGATCGAGAACGGCGGTCATGCTGGTTGTGACGTCATGTGCCGGTTTTAAGGAGTAATAAGACCCCCTGGGCCCCACCTGGGTTAAGTATATGAGGGGAACACAGAAGAGAAAAAAACCTGAAACCCTTAATCATTGCTATATACTGAGTTCGAAGCTAATTTTCTACCCCGTTGTGCTGAGTTCTCAACTTCCTGTTCTCGTGCTCAAACTCTCCCAATCCTCCTGTTCTCGTCCTCACACTCTTCTGAATCCTGTCCTCGTCCTCCGATTCCGCCTACCGTTGTCTTCTGATTCCGCCCACCACCGTCCTCTGGACTCCACCTACCACCTCTGCCCATCCTACTGCACCTCCGACTCCGCCTACCGCCACCATCCGACTCCGCCTACCCGTTGTCCCTCGATACCGCCACCTACCGCGGTCATCCGACTCCGCCCTACCGCCATCTTCCGACTCCGCCTACCGCTATCCTCCGACTCCGCCTACCGTCATCCTCCGACTCCGCCTACTGTCATCCTCCGACTCCGCCTACTACCATCATCTGACTCCGCCTACCGCCATCCTCCGACTCCGCCTACCGCCATCCTCCGTCTCCGCTGCCTACCGCCATCCTCCGTCTCCGCCTACTGTTATCCTCCGCCTACCGCCTACCGCCATCCTCCGACTCCGCTGCCTACCGCCATCCTCCGACTCCGCTGCCTACCCTACCGCCATCCTCCGCCTACCGCCAGCCTCCGCCTACCGCCATCGTCCGACTCCGCCTGTGTGGTTCTCCCAGCCCCACAGACGGCGGCTGGCGTCTCCCACGACTGCCCCACGGCTGCCCCACGACTTCCCCACGACTGCCCCACGTATGCTCGCTAAGCTGTCGCCGCCTGCTCACGATACCCAGCTTGGTGTGCTCGATTCCATCCACCTTTCACTTTCTGCCTGCCATGCACATTCATTCATTCTACATCCATTGTCCTCGTTTCTTCACTTGGTCGGCTTCAGTGTTGATGTATGCTCCTGCTGTGTTGGAGTCTGCTCGTACTCGCCTCTCCTGCTGTGTTGGAGTCTGCTCGTACCCACCTCTCATGCTGTGGTGGACCCTGCTCGTACCCACCTCTCCTGCTGTGGTGGACCCTGCTCGTACTCACCTCTCCTGTGGTGGACCCTGGTCGTACCCACCTCTCCTGCTGTGGTGGACCCTGCTCGTACCCACCTCTCCTGCTGTGGTGGACCCTGCTCGTACCCACCTCTCATGCTGTGGTGGACCCTGCTCGTGCCCACCTCTCCTGGTCGTACCCACCTCTCATGCTGTGGTGGACCCTGCTCGTACCCACCTCTCATGCTGTGGTGGACCCTGCTCGTGCCCACCTCTCCTGCTGTGGTGGACCCTGCTCGTACCCACCTCTCCTGCTGTGGTGGACCCTGCTCGTATCCACCTCTCCTGTGGTGGACCCTGGTCGTGCTCACCTCTCATGTGGTAGAGCCTGCTCGTACTCACCTCTCCTGCTGTGGTGGAGCCTGCTCGTACCCACCTCTCCTGCTGTGCGGAGATGAGTTTCAGCCGACTGCACACCCAACAACTGCTTGCCGATTAATGTTGCTGCTTGTTTGAGCCGGAATGCCTGCACGCGAGCACAGTTGAGTCTGTGTGAGCGCGCGCGAACCATGGGCGGATCATGTTCTCAGCAGCGTTCTGCTGGTCCCGGGCATCCACCGATCTGCATGGGGAGCTGCTGGTGTGGAGTGACTCCATTCCTCCGGAGGGTTCAGCCAGTGCTGGGAACATTTCTCCAGAAGGGGAAGGCAGGAGGAGGCACTCAAGCGTTCTGCCCGCCTTTTGCACTCCGAGGAGCGCCACCCATTGAACAAATTCAAGGTGTGTGGCAACGAGTGCAATCGAACATGACAGGGACGCTGCATGTGCAGCCACCCTGCTTCCTGTGTCCGCTGGGTTCGCCCCTGGGAAACTGGTAGAGACCAAAATGGGATATATATATATATATATATATACGTGTGTGTGTGTGTGTGTGTGTGTGTGTGTGTGTGTGTGTGTGTGTGTGTGTGTGTGTGTGTCGGAGGGGAGGGGTTGGTCCGGTTGGCAGAGTTGTGGCTGTGAAGGGTGCCGTATGTCCGTTGCGGTTGTCTTTTGCTCGATGGTGTGATGTTCAAGCTCAGGACGGCGCGCGGGAGTTTCAGAGTTGCCGGGCGAGTTGTTCAAGTTGTCATGATTGGACCCGCTCTGTTGCATCCGAATACCGCATCCTGATAGCAGAATGATTCGATGCCTCCTGAATAACGTCTGAATACCTCATCCCGATGGCGCTTCAGAGCACGACGAGTGAACCGAAAGTAACGACGTCTGACCCGATGAAATGGACGCTGTACGAATCGAGGGTTAATGTGCAAGCGCTCTACCCATTGACAATGAGGCGTACCGGTGAATTACGCATGGCCATTGTATCTGTGGGGGGAGGGGGTCGCGGTATCTCAGTCGGTGCGGAGCTGAACTCATGAGTGTGGGTTCGAATCCCACGACCGGCGGAACTAACGAGTCCATCTCCGCAGTGGGGCCAGCCTCGTTACACGGCTGGCTAGGGAAATGGCGCTCCCTCGGGTCACCACAGCCGCCCCGATGAGGGGCTTGGAAACACGGAGGTGTTTCCGGGGACTCGCGTCGTCCTCGCCGCCCATCCCCCTCTCCTATTCCCAGTATCCATCCAATGGCTACCTGTTTACCCGGGGCGTTAACAAGAGAATACTTGTAGCACAGGGGACATCCTATAGCGACGGCTGGAACAACTAACTATTATGGGCGCTAAATAACCTCGTAGTCGGCGCGCCCTTGAGCCCGAAAATCAGCCAAATAACGAGTCCACCCGCCAACGGACGGCGGACGAGATGCTGGTGACGTCATGTCACCTGGCAGTTGAGGACGTCGTCGAAGGGCCCACGGCTCGCCTTGTATCTGTACGCGGCGAACACTGCGCACAGTTCGGGTAAGACGGTCGTGGCGGCTGGACTGCGCCACCTCCCTGCCGAGCTACTGCTCGTGTCAGTGCGTGAGCGAGCTCGTCGCGAGTCGGGATGTCGGCTGCAAGTCGGGATGTCGGTTGCGAGTCGGCTGCGTCGCGGTGCCGGCGCGACGCCGACCGGCTGGTGCGCGGCCGTGCACCGTGCGGTGCATGCACAGTGAAACCATGTGCACCGTCCATTGTTGCCGCCGACACGCCCGGGCGGCGCGGCGTAACGAGCTGGAGTCGCGTAGCTGCGGTCCCGACGGCGACGAAAATATGACAAGTTGGGATTTTGTCGCGCGTTTTTTCCACAGAAACAGTGATGGAGTGACGCTAACAATGCAGATCGTGTGGGTTCGAGTCTCGCCTGTCGCCACCTCTTCGCCCGCGACCGATCGGCGTGAGAGATTGGCGACGCTGCATGAATCAACGGTCGATGTGTCGCAAAACCAACAACCAACCAACAATGCAGATCGACGTCAATTCCCAGTCGAATGTGTGCTGGACGGGGCAGACGCGTGCCCCATTGACGGTGGGTCTATCACGTCATGGTTTTCGGAGGTCGAAGCAACTTGGGAACTCAGTAAAACCCCGGAAGTACATCGGAGACAATGCAGAAAGCGTGACAGTTGGCAACGCAATTTGCAAATTGGACAACCCATTGTGAGGCTTGACAATGGCTGTCGATGTGGACGACTTGTCCTTGGGCAGGACGCGACCCAGCCGAAAGGTCTCGGGTTCGAATCCTACCTGTCGCTGCTCTTCGCCCGCAACTAATCTGCGATGGCGATGCTATGTGAGCCAAGAAGTCGACGCGTCATGGAGCAGCCAGTACTATGATGATGGCTGGCCAGATGAGATCGGCCGGCATTCTCGGAGCGTCGTCGCCGTCGTGGTCACGTGTTGTCTGCCATCGTCAGCATCACCAGTGGTCCCCTGTTCCCGCTGGACATGCTGACCAACATGTTGAATGGGACGCCGACCGCAAGCGAGCTGCATTGGGTTGACGCGGCAGGAGCGACGCTTGCGCTATGTGTGATCTGACGCCGCGTGGGGACGTCAGATCGCCTCTGGGTGGTGATCTGCCACGTAGAGATGACTAGAGGCCGTCAATGGACCAGGACCAGACCAGACCAGACCAGACCAGACCAGACCAGACCAGACCAGACCAGACCAGACCAGACCAGACCAGACCAGACCAGACCAGACCAGACCAGACCAGACCAGACCAGACCAGACCAGGCTGACGACTTCTGGGTGGTGGTGATCTGCCACGTAGAGATGACTAGAGGCCGTCAATGGACCAGGACCAGACCAGACCAGACCAGACCAGACCAGACCAGACCAGACCAGACCAGACCAGACCAGACCAGACCAGACCAGACCAGACCAGACCAGACCAGACCAGACCAGACCAGACCAGACCAGACCAGACCAGACCAGACCAGACCAGACCAGACCAGACCAGACCAGACCAGACCAGACCAGACCAGACCAGACCAGACCAGACAAGACAAGACAAGACCAGACAAGACAAGACCAGACCAGACCAGACCAGACCAGACCAGACCAGACCAGACCAGACCAGACCAGACCAGACCAGACCAGACCAGACCAGACCAGACCAGACCAGACCAGACCAGACCAGACCAGACCAGACCAGACCAGACTAGACTAGACTAGACCAGACCAGACCAGACCAGACCAGACCAGACCAGACCAGACCAGACCAGACCAGACCAGACCAGACCAGACCAGACCAGACCAGACCAGACCAGACCAGACCAGACCAGACCAGACCAGACCAGACCAGACCAGACCAGACCAGACCAGACCAGACCAGACCAGACCAGACCAGACCAGACCAGACCAGACCAGACCAGACCAGACCAGACCAGACCAGACCAGACCAGACCAGACCAGACCAGACCAGACCGGACCAGACTGACGACTGAGCTGAGATGCATCCATGGTCAGGACTGCACCCGTGTCCAGGTGCACCGCCGGACAAAACGTCGCCCGTCTTCAGCGTGGAGAAACCAGCGACAAGACAACACCATCTAGTCTTCCATTGGTCACGCTACGCAACACGCCTGATGTCAACTTCCCGTTCTATTGGCATGCGGCGCAGTGGCTCAGACTGTCGCCCTTAACACGCGACCTGGAGGGGGTGGGGGGGGGGGCAAAATGCGCCCACCCCTCCAGTTTTTCGAGTCAGGGGCCGTTAAAGTAAAAAAACTGCAGCGTCAAACCACAAACATCGGCGCTGATGCGTATCCCGATATTGGCGAACTGGAAGTGTTCTTGACAACACTAGCGACTTGTTTGATATATGCTGTCGTGCTTTATAGCTTCAAAGTCATGTTAGGTCACCAATGTCAAGTCAGGTCAAGTCCAATCCAGTTTAATTGAGCCAAACTTGGTCAACCGGATTGTTGTCATCAATGTAAATTTCTGTGATGCGATTGGTGTCACTTCGCATGTTACTCCCTACACATCCTGAAAACTACTGTTTGTCATCGTGCACCTAAGCGTTTCCATGCTGTATTCATGTACTTCACTCCTTTCTTTGCGATGTCGATCGCGCTGAGCTGCCCAACGGAGCAGTCGGGCGGGCTGCCCTGTTCCGGTAACTGGAGCAGGTAATGACATGATAAAGTGCTACTATATAGGTGACCTGTGGTCAAATGCCTGGTCTAGCATCCGTATTGCATCATTAGTAATGTCCAAAACATGATTAATGTCCATTTTAAAGCATTTTAAACCATCACAGCGATCCATAACAATGACGAGCCAATCGACGTTAAACCATAAAAGTTTAACATTTTTTACTTAATTTAACCTTCAATATACTAACCTAAGGTCATGAAATTTCCACATTATATTGTTCACTACCGTACCCACCCAACCCACGAATTTAGTTTCTCCCGCTTTAATAGGGGCCGAGATCTTCGGGCGCGAGGGGGGAATCCGTCCCCCTCCAGTGCGCGTAATTTTCAGAGGCCCTTCATGGCGCGTGATAACCTTAAGAACGCCTCTCTTAGCCCTAAGAACACCGCCCTTACCCTTGAAAACGCCTCCAGTAACCCTGTTGTGTGAGGAATGCAAATCCATTCAATAGTTAACCTCGGGGGTAGGGGATGATAGGCGCCCACTAAAGTTTTATGTGGACGGTTAAAGAACTTCACGCGGCAGCGCACCGAATTTTGCATACCTTTTCCCACATTCCACAACTGTTTACGACAACATTTCCACAACTCGAAATGTTTACATAACATGTTCCATGTTGTATAAACATTTCGAGGTCAGGTCGTCTAGGATAAACGATTTATTCAAGGTCATGTGTGGTCAGCTCCAGAAAAGTTTAGGCAGTCATCGCGCTTTAACGGATAGAGATGTTTTAATGAAACTTGCAGCGTTTGCTTATCTTTAAGGACGAACAAATGCAGCAGAGTATTTTTTTTCAGTTCTTGATTACTTACTAGGTGTGCCCATTAGAACTAAAATCGAAGATTCTGTCCAAACTAAACATAAAAATAAGATGAAGTGGACTTCGAACAACGGTTGTCGGTTCGCTCTACCCATTAGAAAAAAAAAAAGAAATTCAAATTCAAAATTTTGAAAGTAAAGATTTTTGGCGGGCAAATCGCCATGGTCGAATTCACCTTCCTTTTCTGATACCAATCTCTTTTCTTCAATTCTCCCCAAAATACAATCCCAAGAGCCAAGAACATGATGTAAGTCGTGAAAACCTAGGTCCCCCTGTTGACGTGACCTTGGGGGATTTGGTGGTGTTGGCTGGCCTTACTAGTCGAGCACTTTCCAATGACACCTCTTTCATTTTCGTGTGACGCCTAGTTTGGAGATTAGAGGGGGTGGGGGTTGTATCACCTCCCCCACCACCGAGACGGGATGTGAGGATATGACCGGAAAGACTGGGAGGGCTAAGGGGTGGCTTATTCGGCCCTCCTGTGAGTTCGCTAACCAATGGACCATCTAGGCCTTTGTCATCCCATGCCTTCTTGCGTGTCGCTTCGAATGGCACAAATAGCGTCATCTGGGGTACACCTTCATGGTTTGTCGTGTGCTGAAATGAGAACATTTTCAATTCAACTAATCGCGTCCATGCATTTGGAACCTTGTTCAGCTGTTATTTTATCAGTTTCAGTTAGGCTGCCAATTAGACGACCACCATCACGAAACGCAGCGTTTTAGAGCTACCCTTCTTCTCAAATTAGTAAATACGCAGTTGAGGCATGAATGGCGCAGTTGTTTGTATAGCTTTCTTATAGGTTTTATGTCTCATTTCACACCCTGTGTTCGCTGTCTGCGTTTTAGCAGGGGCGGTCGGCCCATATATGGCACTCAGGTAGTGCCCCACCTGAGTAGAGCTGGGAAGTATTTTTGTATGTTGTTTTCATAAAATCATGCTTTCATCCACTGGAAAATAGCAAACGTGAAAAACTGGAAATAATTTTGCATTGGTGACTTATGATTATGGTGAAAATTGAACTTCATTTACATTTATATCATTTACATCTTAGCTTCCAAACAGCTCTATCGCCGGTCGGTAGAGGCTAGCCCAGGGGGTGCGCTCCAGCATTTTAGTCCAATACAAAAAGGGAGACGCTTGGGCCGACCAATCAGCGCTTGACGACCTCCGTCGATCGTGACAATGATAAACGCCATAGGGAAAAACTTGTGGAAGCTATTATTCATATATTGTTCCATTTGTGGTGAAAATCTTTTATAAACGTGTCGTTGCTGCTCTTGCCTCTTTTTCAGCTCTGGTTTACCGTAAAGTCGCCGCTTTCGACGTCAAAAACGGTATGTTTGTGTGCATGTCACTCTTTCCGCCGCGTCAAAGACAGTATTGATGCACGTTTAATGTGTTAAACATGTGCTGTTATTCTAGAATATAATTGATTGATTTAAGCTATTTTAGGTAAGTGCAAGCGTGACTGTTTTTACGATGTGTGCTGGCATCTTGTGATGTGATAATTGGATTGCTTTACAGAAGTGTCAGACCACTTGTTTTGCAGTCTTGAGATCTAGACATGAGGTCTGTTTCATTCATTCAGATCCATGGCTCAATGCATTGCACCATCCTTTTCCAAAATGCTTACAGTGATGTCATCCATTATCCCGGCATAAGTACACAAGCTATGTTTTGCTCACATTGTGCTAAGAAATGCACTGCTGAGCAGGGGTGCATCCATTAATTTTCCAATGTCTGGATATTCTCAAACTTTAGTTTTATGGCAAATAATTACCTTCATATAACTTTGTTTTGATGTGAAGTGCCACCTTTGCTTTCCTATTGCACATTATGAGTAACATTTTGGTCTTGGGTGTCGTCAGTGATTTGTTCCATAACTGTTCGATGTCGGGCCTGACGAGCGATGTTAATTGTGTTATTATGCTGGTAGAGTTGTTCGAGCTGTCAAGGGTTACTCGTTCGTAAGTAGGGAAGGATGTGGCGTATGAACTATGCAGACATCAATATGTAGGCCGCGCTTCCAAGTGTGAACTCATTGTTAATTAATTTTTGGTTCGTTCGGAGAGTAACATAAGTAATAAGATAATTTAGAGTAATAGTAGTAATAGTAGTAATAGAGAAGCAAGTCATATTCTAAGAGTAAGTAGTATGTATCACATCACAAGTGGTATGTAATATAGCAATGCGGCAATAAGGTGTTGCAGAAGAGATGTCGCTATAACTCTTTTTTCGCATTACGTTGCCTTGAACACACGCTTAAAAACAGCCTAACTGGGGGTAAAAGCTCGACTGGCGCGCCAGGATGCCAGTAGTGCACCATGGAGATGGCGGCCGTGATAGGTAGTGATGGTAATGGTATGCTGGTGGTTACTGTGTGGCGGTGGCGCCGCTAAGACGGCGGTGGCGGGTGCTGCCGCTGTGATCGGCATACGCTGAGCGGTGTCAGTCCGTGGGGGGGGGGCCGCCGCTGACGTTCACCTTGGCGCTAAATGTCCTCGCAGTCGGCGCGCCCTTAAGCCCAAATAATCAATCAATCAATGTTCACCTCCAGGCAGCAGGTGGGCCTGCACTGGGTATGCCAGCTGTTCCACATGTCGGTAACTGAATTATGTAGAATATGTTCAGTGTTATTAGCACTTTATAAATATAATCATATACTACACAGTTTGGGTTTGGTGCGTGTTAGTTTCACTCGGGTGGTTCTACGGTGTTGTGGTTTGGGCACAAGTACGAGCGGTACACAGCTATAAGTATTATCAAACCGCAATTACAGTCGATGTAATTGCAGTCAATGCCGGTGTTCTCGTCGATACAGGAAAATCGTCATCACGCTCATATTTATTGAACAGACTAATTGAGCAAATGGACGCAAAATATGTTGCTGATCATGACTGAGACAATTGAACGGTGCCGATCTTTGGTCTGGGATTTGGGTGACACTTTCACAGTTCAGGCGAATAATGAGCGAGTGGTCTATACGAAGAAACGGCACCTTATCGGGCGACGAACATGCATGAGCTGAACGGGAATATGCAAGCGTACAGTGCTTGATGCATGCACGCCGACGAACTGGTGCACTGTGCATTGGCATCCGAGTTTGAGCAGCAATATCGCAATATGCCTTGCTTCTGGCGGACAGTGAGCTGGATGTCGTCACACTCCACCATGCCCTTAATTATTGCTGAACTATATCAGTAGCTGGCCTACCCGATGATCAAAACGTGACTGAGGGTGCGCGACGATTACTGTCACCGACATCTCGGTCAAATACGATGCAACATGCGAGGGCACTGAAAGTTCTTAACATTGCAAAAACACTCGAGCATATATACATCAAGGGGGGTCACCACAACAGCTAACGGAAGTAAAAATGACCATGAATGCACAGTATTACACACGAATTACGACTACATACCACAGTATTGGAGGTGCATCATGTGGGTGCGAGCATTCATTTCTCAGGTTTGCCGGAGCTACGGACCTGACGAGCCGACTTCCTGTGGTTAGCAGCTGCTGTCTTATAATCGTTCAGGAGCTTTATCCGCAACCGCATCCTCGTTCTGGCGAACTGTCCCACCACACGGCCGTCGAGCCCTGACACACGCGCGACAATAGCTCGCTGCAAAATTGTTTGCACACCGGGCTTGTTCAGGTACCTATCTCCCACAATGTGGCGAAACACGCTCTCCATGACACTGACTTTGCCCAGCCAGGTTTCGCTGCGCACAAGCAAGTCACCGCGACTCAATCCCATAATCCAACTCTTCGGCACGTTTAGATCAGCTGCTACCACCTCATTCGAGTGAGAGCCTGGGCTGCTGTCAATATTGCGGCACTTAAAAGCGATGAAGCCGGCCAGGTATGATATCGCCTCCTCGGTGGGCGGCCTTGGCTTTAGATGTGTGCTGGCCAACTCTTGTTGGCAGTCACCGTCGGTGTCCTCATCACTACTGTATAGTGGTGTCCTGGGGCCAAGCACCGCTTCTTCACCGCTTATGTGTATGTGCATGTGTGTCTGTGTGTCTGTGTGTCTGTGTGTGTGTGTGTGTGTGTGTGTGTGTGTGTGTGTGTGTGTGTGTGTGTGTGTGTCAAATTTGGCATACCTTTTCCCACATCAATTTCACATGCTTATTCAAAATATTTAGGTCAGATCATCTAGGATCAACGAGTTAGTCGAGGTCAAGTGAGGTCACCTCCAAAAAGTTCAACCAGTCGTCACGCTTTAACGGATACAGACATTTTAATAAAACTTTCAGCGTTTGCTTATCTTTACGGATGCAATAAAACGTACGAGTTGAATTTTTCATTTGTGTCGTTTTTGACTACATATACATTTTGCGTATTTGCCATATTGCAGTTCAAACACAGGATTCTGACTAAAGTAAGCATGTTTTATTAGTGCAAGTTGACTTCAAACAACATTTCTCGGTCTGCTCTACAGATTGGAAAGGGAAAATTAAAGACAACTTGAAAATTCCAAATTTTGAAATTGCAAAAGAAATTATCTTGGGGGGGAAAATAATTATACCCCTGGTCGATTTCGTTGTCCTTTTTCTCATTCCAAATACATTTTTTTTTATATATATCCCCCAAAATGAAACCCCCCAGAGTAAAAAACATAATGTAAGTCGAGAAAATCTAGCCCCTTGGTGACGTCACTTTTGGGAGAAAAATGTTTGGGGGTGGACCCAGACCCTACTCATCGAGCGCTTTCCGATGACACCTCTTTCGTTTTCGTGCGATGCTTAGTTTGGATTTTAGAGGGGGATCTTCAACCGCTCCCCCTCGAGACGGGGTGGGAGGATCTGACCGGAATGACGGCGCGGGTTAACCCGCGCTGTCCCAGAGGAGGAGGCGTGTTTTTTTCCATCCTTTAAGGTTTTCCGCGGATAGTAAAAAAAAAAAAATCAGCGCGGCAGCCCGCCCAAATTCGGCATATCTATTCCCACATCAAGTTGTTATTCAGCGTGGAAATTTTGAAGTCGGGTCATTCACGGGGCCGAACTAATCAAGGTCATGTCAGGTCACCTCCAAAATGTTCAACCAGTCGTCACACTTTAACGGGTAAAGATATTTGAATGCACTTTCAGCGTTTAATTTTCTTTATGGACGCAACGAAACGCACCAGAGGTATGGTTGAACTTTCGCCTTTTGATTGCATATTTGTTTAGCATATTTGCCTATTTAGCCTCAAATCGAAAATTGTGGCTCAAGTAAGCAATTTGCATGAGGCGACGTTTACCTGAAACAACTTCTCTGGGTATGTTTTATCTATTAGAAACATAAAAAAGTATTTAAGAATTGAACTAAAAATTGAACAACATAAAAACAATTGGTATATTTGGGTAGGCGAACATTTTGCACAATGCCAGTTTCGTCTTTCTATTCTGATTCCAATTAATTTTTCCCCACGAAATTGAACTCCACAGAACATACATGACGTCAACCGTGACCACATAAACCCCCTCAGTAGGATGTTGGGGTGGTTTTTAGCCGTACTCGTCGAGCGCTTTCCAATGAGACATCTTTCGGTTTCGTGCGACGTTTGGTTTGGAGATTGGAGGGGTATATAATGAATCCCTCCTGAGACGGGGTGTGAGGATCTGACCGGAATGGCGGGGAGGGTTAACGTATTGCTTCCGGATGTAATGTTTTATCGTTAAATCCGTCGCACTGACAACGAATGACTTCGTTCAGATTCCTAAACATAAATTATCATCACCATATCACGTTGTTGCAGGAAATCCACTCCAATATTCAAGATGATAAAGTTCTGTAAAAAATAATGGGGATGAGACATATTCTTCACATATGGTGAAAGGAAACCTGATTCTGATATACTGCCCTTCCTTCCATCTTTTCCTGAACTGGTCCACAAGATGGAAAATGTTCTTGTGGATGCCAAGGGAAGTTTATTAGTCGCTAAGTTGACCTTCGAATGTCCTAGAAGAAACCATTGGAGCTGTGCGCTTCAACCCAGCTGTACAATTTGGGTCAAGTCTTCTATTTTACCATATTTCCCACGTTGGCTGAATGGATTGCTTCCAAATGAATTAAATTGCATGCATATTCGTTCGTCCTCTTCAGGCTGGCATCATCACAAGACCTGTTACTTAGGCTGATCTGCTTTCGCAAACATTTTTGATCATACATGGGTGAGCCTGGGCCAGTTTAAGCGAGCACGAAGGAAAGTTGCCAATATGCCAATAAGCGTACGTAATTCTGTACTGAAGCAACATGTACAGTAGCACATTGATGCAGTCCACTTCGTTTGCTTTGCCCATGATGCGGCAGGGGTGACGGTTGCATGCCACCGTTTCTTATTTTTGGGGAGGGAAATCATTACACAAAGGCATTCCGAACATAGCGTAATTTGGCTTCATGCGCATTAACCTCCGCCCGTGTGGGGGGCTGCGAGGGGTTAGGCGGGTGTCAATGCATCCATTTTTTCGCGACTACGGAGGAACGTCGTGGGTTTGGCGCCGCTGCTTGATGGGACCATCTATTGCGGACTTGATCAAATGAAATATGAAAATGCCTGATCATATAACTGCGCTATGACGCCATAGGCGGAAATATATCCGTTGTTGTTAAGGCAAGTGTGAATTATTGGCAATGAATGTCACTTGTTGCCCACACATAAAAAATGTTGGATACGGTGAGATGATAGGCATCTAAGCTCGTGTGCATACATCAGCTTATTTCAAAAGTGATTGAAAGTTGCTGACGTATATGGACCTATGATAATCATTTTCAGCTTCTGAGCTACTCGGGGTTTAGGCCGAGATACATATACTGAGAGTTTCGGTTGACTGGTTGGCTGGTTATTGGAGTTTAGGGGCTCATCGACTGCGTCGGTCATTCAGCGCCCATATCATCAGCAGTCAAATAGTAAAATGCTAGCAGAAGTCAGCCAGAATTGAATATCACGGGGTTAAGTACAAGTGATACTTTACCATGCTACGATTCTCATTTCGTCCGGTATCAAATCGAGTTAATGAATATATCACAGTGTAAATCAAAGAAAACTTGATTTCTGATAGGAAGCGGAACAGCCCTCCCGATTGAACAATTGATGACTTCCCTAAGTGAGAGAGAGAGAGGTATGTCCAAAATGACGCCTTCGCTCATGGTTAAGTCGGCTGCAGGCAATCAGTACGTGACTGAGAGTTTCGGGGCATTCGGACTTCGGGTGCTTCGCACTGCATGAGTTCAGTATAGTAAACTCCGGCGTAAGACTATAGCAACACTTATAATATCTAAATTTAGGTCTTTGCATCCCATGAGAACGAAACAATCGGTTCTCGATTCCAAAATGATCAGAGCCAAGTAATTAGGTAGACCAAAAAGGCGCAGCTCAAGAAATAGTTTACGTACACTGATCTTTATTGATAACGTTTTATCTAGAATGGTAGATGCAACCCCTAAATCACCAGGCATCTCCTATATCAGTGAGGCACGCTCCAGTGGCCTCACTGATTCAGGCTGTCCTCATTTTCCCGCGAGAGCCTCCTCTGTCAGATGGCTTCCTACGCCGATCAGGGGCCTCCTATGTCCGTCAGAGGCCTTCGGTATCGATCATGGTAGTCCTTGTGTCTGTGAGGAGCCTTCTGTGTCAGTTACCTCTTGTATCGGAGAGAGTAGTTCCGTGTCGGTTTAAGAGTCTCCCGTGTTCCTCAACAACACCATTTTTATGGAGATTAATGTGAATTTCCAAAAACTGAGCGAAAGTATTCATTGTCAGGGCCATTTTTTGTCACCTCGTCTTTAATTTTGATGAAGTGGGAGGGGCAGGCACATATGTTCATTCAGTTCCATCAACTTTAACCTCATAATTTACATTGACTGATGTGGCAGGACGCATCATGAGGTGTGGGGATGCTGTAGCGGACAAGGAACTTCAGATTTCTTGCGGCTTGTTTGTTTATTGGTTGGTTCACGACACACTTTATGCACATTCACGGCTAATGGTGCCGCCCACACTGTTTCGCCGGTGGGCCGCGGGATTGGGAAATGTCCTGAGTGGCGCTAGAGTCGAACCCGGGACCTTTGGTACCCATAGCCCGACACCTTAACCACTCGGCCATCCCCGCCCCATTTCTTGCGGCGTGGTCACTATTGAGCATACCACGGCATTTGCTAACGTAGGCGAAATAACGCGAACAACTAACAAGTATACTTATGAAGCGTAACGCAGTGGTGACGACTTCTCTACCATTCCTTGGGCCGACATGATGAATGCGTCTGGCACTTTCAAATGTGTGAATCATGATTTCTTGTCAAATGCCGAGGTCACGCACCTCGTAATGGACCTGGCCAGGCGAGTGCATGTCAGTACTGTCGTCAGGGATGCATGAACCGGAGGAAGGGGGACACGGCGGGAGTACCCCTGACACTGCCAAAATATTGTATACACATTTCGTACATAATAGCCGTGGCTTGGATGAATTCATAAGCACTGCTCCTCGTGTTTGTCAGCAAACCAGCCTTAAGATGCTGATTCACCTGTCAAATGCAACGTGGCATTCAACGGCCAATTCGACGGCCGATTCGGTTAATTCAGTTCTTTATAAATGGAGCTGAACACAACAGGGCATAGACCACCGCTTTGGGCTGTGTTCGTCGCTACCCGCATCCAGTATCCGTCGTCAACATGCAATGGCACGGGGAGATTTTAACTTCTTTGGTGAGAGACATCCGTTGCATCCATTGCTATGGTCCATCGGAGTAGTCGCCGAATAAAGTGAAGGGCTAGATTTCAAGTCAAGTAGCCTGACATAAAAGGAGACGGGAAAGTTTACTGATGGAGTTTGCGTTACATTTGCAGTGCATTGCATTGCCTTGCATTTTGTCACCTTATCGAGAAATTTGACAAATGTGGTTTACTTCTCCAAGTATTTACAAACGGGGAATGTTAGCGAAGCGAAAGAAAAAAGCGTAAGCGTAAGCAATACCGGAGATGCAAAACATTTCACACACTGACAGCAGCTCAGTCTCTACGTTTCAAAGTTATTCCACACATCATTGGTTAAGCCCTTTTCCTGGTAATCTTGGACAATTCAGTTCAACATCAAGACAATTTTAGATATATGCTTTAATTTTATTACTAGGGGTACCGACACTGGCACGGCAGCGGCACGGAAAATCCTGGCATTGTAAAGCAAAAGGCTCATGTTCCCAGGATTACGGGTTGCCGTGTCCTGCCACTGCGCCAGAAAGTGGAAACTCTAGTCGAGAGTACGAGCATCGCAAAAATAAGACACCCTCCCCGCGAGTTACACTAAGAGGCCACATGCTAACCAATGACGTTTGTTCCGCGGTCGCGAAAAATGGGTGGCAATGTGACACGCTCCTGAACGTGCGAGGGTTAAAGTTAAGCGAACAAAAAGTGTGGTGAGTGCTGAACGATTCCAGATGATGCTTCCCCATCATCCCCCATCCACAAAGGAGGCATTAATCCGCCGCCTTTCCGTATTCTGGCGAGTGAAAATGAAGTGTGCTAAGTCAATAAGTAGTTAGATATATATATATATATATATATATATATATATATATATATTGTTTCAGTAAAATGTCATGCACACCTGTCTGACTAAGCACGGCCAGAAATGACCCGTTAATTGCATGAAAGAAAATATTCGCCTATGTACGTCGGGATAATACCACGCGCTTTAATAATGTCAGCTTCCAGACGAAAAACGGATATGTATGTAGGTTGTTGTCAGTGAATAGTATGTATATGTATGCAGTGAATAAATGACCATATCTGAAGAACGGGATCCGATCAGGAATCTTTAAGTAGTCATGTTGGTGTATGCATGGCTTCGGCTATCATGCACTAATTTCGGTTTACACTCGGAGCATGTCCCATCAAAACACACCAGGTTTAATTTCGGCTGGCCATTTTGTCAGCATAAACTAAAAATAATTAAAATTCAGAGTATCCTGACCAAATGTCCGCCTAAGCATGGAAGCGAACACAAATACCTGACTTTCAGTACACATGGATCAGGATGCGTGCATCGGTATGCATCACTATGCATGATGGAACACATAAATATTGCTGAACACGTAACCACTTCTTGATTGCTGAATTAAGTGAACGGAGTTCCGTCGCCGCCAGATATGCCTGGCAATTCTGGGATGTTTTTCATGGCAAACATCCACGACTATCAGTTTACTTAAAATGCGATGCACCTTGTGATATTCGAATTTGGGCGGCAATTATATGCTTCAGCACCTAAATGCAATAGTTGTGAGATTGAATATCTACATAGGTTACAGTGTACGGACCACAGCCTATGCATACAAAAATTATACTGTCCGCATATGCGATGAGACCTATATTATGGTGACTTAACAATACCCTTCTCGAAGATGATTTTTCATTTGCAGTGTGCGTAGAGATCAAAAATGAATTATGCTAGCGACAGCATAAACGGAACAATGCTTACGATTGGCGTTTGAATTTAGAAATGACCACGAGTGCCATTCGAGTCAGTAGAATCAGAAGCCGTAAAGAAAAGATCGTGCAGATTGATTTGATTATTTGGGCTTAAGGGCGCGTGGACTACTAGGGTCATTTTGCGCCCAAAGATCGTGCAGAGGAGAAAAGAAGAAAGTACATTACATGACTGCAAAAATATGGGATTGACTGCTATTGTCGTCAGTTCTACCAACGAATATGCAACTACCCCCACCAACGACACGCCACCAACGATTCTGCCAACCATACGCAACTATTCGTGATCGAGCAAATGCATTCTAGGAACATTAATCTTTGACCTGCTAGTTATGGTCTAGATTGAGATGGATAAAGGAGGGTTAGATACATACAAAATGCTTCTTCGGTATGTGTGCCCAATGAAATACTAAGGACACATTAATATTTTGAAACAGAAGACGGGCAGCTAGCTTGGGAAAGCAGACATTTTTTAAATATTACAATGCATTGCTTACTTAACTATATGAGTCAACATGTCATGCAGATCATAGCGACCGGCGAATCAACGATTATCTGGCTTCTATAGATTTTCACGAATTATACAAAATGGAAAGAACTCCTGTAATAGTCAACAAGTGAAGGCAATCTATATATGCTCTAAGGCATGATGAAGAACAAAGCTCCTTCCGCTTCTGGATTTTGGAAGGAATTTTCCTTTTCTTCTGGCCAGACCTG
>JAOTOL010000957.1:0-67500 GCA_034440575.1 Imbricaverruca yamaguchii
TATGAATCATGATTCCTTGTCAGATGCTGAGGTCACGCACCTCGTAATGGACCTGGCCAGGCGAGTGCATGTCAGTACTGTCGTCAGGGATGCATGAACCGGAGGAAGGGGGACACCGCGGAGTACCCTGACACTGCCAAAATATTGTATACACATTTCGTACATAATAGCCGTGGCTTGATGAATTCATAAGCACTGCTCCTCGTGTTTGTCAGCAAACCAGCCTTAAGATGCTGATTCACCTGTCAAATGCAACGTGGCATTCAGCGGCCAATTCGACGGACGATTTGGTTAATTCAGTTCTTTATAAATGGAGCTGAACACAACAGGGCATAGACCACCGCTTTGGGCTGTGTTCGTCGCTAATCGCATCCAGTATCCGTCGTCAACATGCAATGGCATGGGGAGATTTTAACTTCTTTGGTGAGAGACATCCGTTGCATCCATTGCTATGGTCCATCGGAGTAGTCGCCGAATAAAGTGAAGGGCTAGATTTCAAGTCAGTAGCCTGACATAAAAGGAGACGGAAAGTTTACTAATGGAGTTTGCGTTACATTTGCAGTGCATTGCATTGCCTTGCATTTGTCACCTTATCCAGAAATTTGACAGATGTGGTTTACTTCTCCAAGTATTTACAAACGGGGAATGTTAGCGAAGCGAAAGAAAAGCTAGCGTGGTGCATGTGATCAGCTGTCGCGATTAATACCCATTTGTATACTTCGGGTAACAAATGAATATCTTACATTAGCTTGGACCTAGCAGTGGAGGGATTACTTAGACCCTCTAAGGTTTTCTGAAATAACTCATAATCCGTCTAAAGAATCACGTCGGTAATTTATCATATAACCCGACAATTGATGAAGGTGCATGTCAAATGTTGAGGTGCAGTCTACTAACTTAACGAAGTTGGGGTACACCAAAATCAGGTGACGTCATCTAGTGCAGTTTTGAAATGTGCTTTAAATATATCTCACAAACCGTTTAAGATACAGCCAAAAGTTAACCTGTAGTGAAGAGAGAAATGACTAAGGTAAAGCTAAGAAGCAAAAAAGTAACCCATGTGATGTCATCGGGTCAAACGGTAATTTGCCTTTGGTATTTTGCACGCAATGTTGTCGCTAATTTTTTTTAAAAACCCGAATATGGGTACGGAGGGACTATATACCTCAATAGTGTTCTAGGTTACAGGTCACTCCCCGATTAGGCCACTGATGGATGACCCGATAAGAGTCGAGAATAGAGTTGTTCACTTTTTCTTCAAAACACTGGCATGAGACGTAGCACGGGCACAGCAGGTTCTGGCACCGCACGACACATGGCACAGCAAGCTGGATGATGGCACATAGAAAAGCATGGGATAAATAGGGACCATCTAAACAACGAGGGAAATAATGATTGATGACGAAAGTAAGCAATACCAGAGATGCAAAACATTTCACACACTGACAGCAGCTCAGTCTCTACGTTTCAAAGTTCTTCCACACATCATTGGTTAAGCCCTTTTTCCTGGTAATCTTGGACAATTCAGTTCAACATCAAGACAATTTTAGATATATGCTTTAATTTTATTACTGGGGGTACCGACACTGGCACGGCAGTGGCACGGAAAATCCTGGCATTGTACGGCAAAAGGCTCATGTTCCCAGGATTACGGGTTGCCGAGTCCTGCCACTGCGCCAGAAAGTGGAAACTCTAGTCGAGAGTACGAGCATCGCAAAAATAAGACCCCCTCCCCGCGAGTTACACTAAGAGTCCACATGCTAACCAATGACGTTTGTTCCGCGGTCGCGAAAAATGGGTGGCAATGTGATACGCTCCTGAACGTGCGAGGGTTAAAGTTTAGCGAACAAAAAGTGTGGTGAGTGCTGAACGATTCCAGATGATGCTTCCCCATCATCCCCCATCCACAAAGGAGGCATTAATCCGCCGCCTTTCTGTATTCTGGCGAGTGAAAATGAAGTGTGCTAAGTCAATAAGTAGTTTATATATATATATATATATATATATATATATATATATATATATATATATATTGTTTCAGTAAAATGACATGCACACCTGTCTGACTAAGCACGGCCAGAAATGACCCGTTAATTGCATGAAAGAAAATATTCGCCTATGTACGTCGGGATAATACCACGCGCTTTAATAATGTCAGCTTCCAGACGAAAAACGGATATGTATGTAGGTTGTTGTCAGTGAATAGTATGTATATGTATGCAGTGAATAAATGACCATATCTGAAGAACGGGATCCGATTAGGAATCTTTTAAGTAGTCATGTTGGTGTATGCGTGGCTTCGGCTATCATGCACTAATTTCGGTTTACATCAGAAGCCGTAAAGAAAAGATCGTGCAGAGGAGAAAAGAAGAAAGTACATTACATGACTGCAACAATATGGGATTGACTGCTATTGTCGTCAGTTCTACCAACGAATATGCAACTACCACCACCAACGACACGCCACCAACGATTCTGCCAACCATACGCAACTATTCGTGATCGAGCAAATGCATTCTAGGAACATTAATCTTTGACCTGCTAGTTATGGTCTAGATTGAGATGGATAAAGGAGGGTTAGATACCTACAAAATGCTTCTTCGGTATGTGTGCCCAATTAAATACTAAGGAAGCATTAATATTTTGAAAACAGAAGACGGGCAGCTAGCTTCCGACAGCAGACATTTTTAAATATTACAATGCATTGCTTACTTAACTATATGAGTCAACATGTCATGCAGATCATAGCGACCGGCGAATCAACGATTATCTGGCTTCTATAGATTTTCACGAATTATACAAAATGGAAAGAACTCCTGTAATAGTCATCAAGTGAAGGCAATCTATATATGCTCTAAGGCATGATGAAGAACAAAGCTCCTTCCGCTTCTGGATTTTGGAAGGAATTTTCCCTTTTCTTCTGGCCAGAGCTGGCCAACATGATCGTAGATTACATAAATGAAGCAAAAGGAAGCGCAGTGTTTTCATATCGCACAGCTGTGGAGTGATAACATGAATAAGAAAGAGGATGATCCGCAGAGTATTAACCCGTCCGTATCGGGGAGGGGTCTTCAACCGCCTCCCCTCGGGTTTTTCGCGGATAGTGAACGAACGGCGGGCGGCAGCGCACCCAAATTTGTGATGCCTTTTCCCACGTCAATTTGGCATGCTGTTTTAAAATTTTGAAGTCAGGTCGTCTAGGGTCAACAAGTTAGTCGACGTCAAGTGAGGTCACCTCCAAAAACGTTCATCCAGTCGTCACGCTTTAACAAATACAGGTATTTTAATGAAACTTTCAGGGTTTGCTTATCTCTAGGGATGCAACAAAACGTATCTTTTTTGTTTGTTTTTTGACTACATATACATTTTGCACATTTGCCAATTGCAGTTCAAATATAAAATTATGGCTAAAGTAAGCATTTTGATTAGGGCAAGTTGACTTTCAACAACGTTTCTCGGTCTGCTCTACCCATTGGAAAAGGAAAATTAAAGAAAACTTGAAAACTGAAACTTTTGACAATTCAAAAAATGTAACTCTTATTTTGGGGAACCAGAAAAATGCATTGCCCTGGTCGATTTCGCTGTCCTTTTCTCATTCTAAATAAGTTTTGTGTTTTCATGTATCCACCAAAATGAACTCCCAGAGCAAAAAACATAATGTAAGTCGTGAATAGTCATGAAAATCTAGCCCCCTTGGTGACGTCACCTTTGGGGGAAATTTTTTTCAGGGGTGGATCTGGACCTTACTTGTCGAGCGCTTTCCGATGACACCTCTTTCGTTTTCGTGCGACGTTTAGTTTGGATTTTAGAGGGGGTTACTATCCGCCCCGCCCCCCCGAGACGTGGTGTGAGGATCTGACCGCAGAGACGGCGCGGGTTAAGAATATATAGAGTTGCGTACTAAATAGTTTCTATAATAGTGGCTAAGGCCTTGTCAAATATATTTCGGAGTGTCATGGGAAGTACGTGAATAATGGTCTTTCAAATTAAATGGGCTCAATTTGAGGAACATTTTTGGTTCTAACTTGCGAAATCTACCGGATGTTATTGAATACTGCGAACATCATGACTTGGAGAAACAGAAGAAGCCAGGATTGACCCAACCAGTTAAGCCTTTTCGATTTTTTTATATAACACTACACAATGTATTCCAGCTGTTGATACGTTGATTGCTATCTTGAACGTTTGGAGCTGGTTTTCCAACAAATATGAAATATTTGGGAGAAAATGTATTATCCCACATCAGTTTGTGTAACACATAATGATATAGGGGGTACTCCCACCAACGAAATAAAATCACTCATGCATTTAGCGAAGGCCCCTTTACCCATTTAAAACCATACTATTTTCCCAGAGGCTCATTTGATACCAAAATGACGACGATTATACCCAAATTACAAGTAAGCGAAGACATGTTGTCATCTTTAGCAGCATGGTGCACAGAAGAGGTCATGCAATTCGTAGATTTTACGAGTTGACTTTTCGAGGAAGCGTAGAAAACCACTGTTTATCTTTTACTTATGCTTGTAGTGGAATACTGGCATTGCGTTCATGTATTACTATCTCCGGACCAGGCTGAGGCAATCTCGAGAGTCCCGCCCCACCTCCTCAGGTTTTCCCGGGATAGCTGCCCAATGAGGTGACACAGAGACACGAAACTGTGGTACGTTCATACATATCTGATTTTGCATATCTTGAAACAAATTTGAGGACAAGATCGTCGGCCCTTGACTCCAAACTGGACAAGCACAGAAATGTTCCCAAACATTCAAAGAGCCACCATTCGGAGTAATTACCACATATCAACGCCAAGCTCAGACCATGCTATTCTTTCATCAAGGCGTGCAACTCTTTGTAATTATGGGCGCTTGGAATCGTTTGGAGGGGCGCCATTTCCTCGGATGGGAGCCACTGTTAAAATCCGTAGGGGGTGGGGGCCTTAGACTGACAATTTGCTGAGCTGAGGAAGGTGAATGGGTACACCGGCACATACAAAAGGGACATTTATTCCTCTCAATAGCCGCTCTTCGTCTAAAGAGGGCACCTATTCCCCTAGTAGGGGTATCTTTAGCTTGAACAATAATATGCTGAACGATTGGGGGACGTGATGCATTGCAGTCCATCGTGGGTGTTTTTCCCGGGTCAGAGTCGTCACACTTCTTTGGATTTGGGGGGGGCACATGCCCAAGTGTCCGTCCCTCTATTTAGAACCTCTGGTGCTGAGTAGCCCCATGCAAATGGGCAGCGTCATCCCGATCGCTCCAATAGCCTGAGCACAGGACGATTTTGCAGTGGGCATGTTGGCGCCAAACATTTGCTTGCTCTTAATTCTAGACACCATGATTTTGCTGACAAACACGTTGGCCTTGGTAATCTGACTTTTCGAGATTCACAAACATTGCTAAATATGGTGTGTACTTATAGCAGCACACCAAACTATGGAGGATGCAATATTATCCATACAAGTCTGTTCAAACCAGACGTTTACCTTTTCTGTGCGTTTCGCGTGCGCCTGAACGAAACAAAAATCAGTCAGCTGAGCTTCCTTTGCTTACACGCGAAATTCCTGAAGGTGGTGCCTTTGCCTTTAAGACTTCGCGTGGCAATGATACACCTACTATGAAACGAATACAAACATCAGCAAAACCCTCTGTTTCCATTTGGAATTATCTGAAGAACCCACGTAGAATGCCCCAAAACCGGCATGTCTAAAGAAAATACCAATATTTACGTGCGCAATAAAGTGTCACAATAAGTCGGAAAACGAAACGAAAATTACAATAACCGAGACAAACAACTGGAAAATTAAATCCCTCGGGATGCTTTTTGCTTTGAACATCATTAGCAAGACAAATTTTCCCACATAATTATTGTCGATCCGACACACTATAGACGTCGTCACAAATTTCGCTCGTTGTCGCTCCACCTTACGAGGTTTATATCCAAGGATCCTGGCTCGTTGCAACTTTCTTAATAAGATAGCTAAAGAAATTACCTCGACAGATCATATATATTCACGTTTCATCTCTTTTTTGTATGCCTATACAAGTTGCACGACTTACGATTGCTAAGTTATCCACTTGTTCTTGCACCTTGCGCGATACCGCGAGCAATTTCAGAAAGCATGCCCCAAAGTCGGCACATGCAGTGGGGTTGTGCTGGGGCTCATCCAGTTGCCGACATCCATTGTGCGCAACAGGAAGCATGCCATGGGGACAGCTGTCCGCCTTTACCCATGACCGTTATGCACACGTTTTATCATGCATAGTGTACGTTGTCACTACCTAGAACGAGGATCTGAAACCAGGCAGATGACGCAACAATTTAAGCCATGAAATGTTCACAGATTCGCTAAAAACCGACGAAACTTCGATACACTTAATGTGTTAAAGTCGATTCCTTAGCACTCTTGTATAAAACCTGCTACGGGACCACGAGCTTTTTTATTTAGAACCCGTAGGCTACGGCAGCAAATAGACTACCTTTGTCGTCACTTCTACATTTTGTTGGATCGACGTGCAATTTTGTATGCATGCTTACGTTATCAAGGGCAATTGAAGCAAGATGCATCCAGAAGGATTTTTGTTTGACTGTTAGGGGTACACCCTTGTGCACAAAGGACGGACCTAAAGTTGTGCAATGCTCAGTCATTGCTACTGCCGTCAAGTATTCATCATTTGTAATGATTTCTGTAGATTCTCATGTCGTTATTTCCCAAGTTCAATGTGAAGTGCAATAAATCCGAGAAAAAATGAGGCCATATGCGAAGACTGAGTTTCCTACATCTTTGGTGTAGTCTCAGTCCGACTACATTTACCTCCGCCCCACCAACACTTTGTTCTCTCAACGTGGGGCCATGTGAGGAGGGTTTTATCAACCAAATTGGGAACTACACTGCATCCATGTGTTGGACCACACTAAAAGTTGTTTTTCTTCTAACTTCTCCATCCATGATTTTGGTTGTAGGTTCCAATGAAAATGGGGCGGTTTGGCCCGTCAGTTGGTTTGCTGTATCCTCCAGTGAACTGGACCCACCCAAATGTTGGCGTCAGGTTTCCACTGTCAGGTTTTTGTCAAATACCGCATTTTCCCGAAATTGATCAGACCCCATCAAGTAATGGCAGATGGAGCATTGTGATGCTGTGATGTGATGCTTATGAGCATTGAGAGAACTTCATTCACAATGGCGTAGCCATTGTGAATGAAGTTCTCTCGGAAAATGACACAAGCAAGTACGGATTTAAGGGCCGAGAAGAGAAGCATGTGGGTGGGTGGGTCCATCGGTATTTTCAGGCTATTTTCAATTAGAAAATGCAGTTATGATCTTAGCATAATATTAACGATATCGTAGGCCTTAGGTCCTCTACCTTGGCATAAATATTATGGCAACTGCGGGGGATATCACCCCACAAATTCCACAATAGGAGACTAGAAACTTGACAATTTTCGCCCAAACGCGAACTGAACACAATGACTATTCAGTAGGATACTGTGCCTCGCAATCATTTGTCTCCCCACAACTTTTTGTCTCAAACACAGCATGCTTTTCGATGATGGTGGTCCTACGCTAAGGAAGCCTCCATCAGTGGCACTAGGTTAACCCGTCCTGTCTCGGGGTGGGGGGTCTTCAACGGCCTCCACCTCAGGTTTTTCGCGGATAGTGAACGAACGGCGCGTGGCAGCGCGCCAAAATTCTGTGTACCTTTTTCCACATCAATTTGGCATGTTATGTCAAAATTTGTAAGTCAGGTCATATAGGGTCAACGGGTTAGTCAAGGTCAAGTGAGGTCATCTAAAAAAGAGTTCAATCAGTCGTCACGCTTTAACGGATACAGATATTTTGTTCAAACTTTCAGCATTTTCCTATTTTTATGGGTGCAACAAAAGTACGAGAGGAATGTCTCATTTTCCGTTTTTAACTACACATAAATTTTCCATATTTTCCTCTTGCACTTCAAATATAATATTCTGGCTAAAGTAAGCATTCTTTATCAAAGTAAGTTGACTTCCAACAACATTTCTCGGTCTGCTGTATCCGCTATAAAAGAAAAATTAAAGAAAACTTTAAAACTTAAAATTTTGAAATTGAAAAAAAATTGGGGGGGAATTGTTATGGCGCTGGTAAATTTCGCTATCCTTTTCTGATTCCAAATAATTATTTTTTTTCGATTATCCACAGAGCCAAAAACATGTAAGCCGTGAAAAGTCGTGAAAATCTATCCCCCCTAGTTACGTCATTTTTAGGGGGAAAATTGCTTTGTGGGGTGGATCCGGACCCTACTCGTCGAGCGCTTTCCGATGACACCTCTTTCGTTTTCGTGTGACGCCTAGCTTGGATTTTAGAGGGGGTTACTATCTCCCCCGAGACGGGGGTGTGAGGATCTGACCGTAAAGACGGCGCGGGTTAATTAGACCTCACACATGCGATTATCACCTACTTCCAAAACCGCACAGACGCATCAATTATCACATACCACATACACACTGCTCTCGGATGTCAGAGGGAGTTCTCGTTACTGACCGCCAGGCGATAGTCCTCGGTATTGACGATAAACATGCATGGTGAACATGAGACGATACACACAATGTCCTCGGTTTTGCCGATGTCCTCGGTATTCCAAATCACATTGGAAGCCAACGATTGGAAGTTTTCTCCCAAATCTACCCTCTATCTTACCCGGCAGATCTTGCTCTATGACAGATAAAAAATTGATGCTTCTCTAGTGAAAACTAAGGGGTGTCCTCGTTAGTGACGGCCAGGCCATAGTCCTCGGTAGTCACGGCAAACACGTATGTGTGTGTGTGTGTGTGTGTGTGTGTGTGTGTGTGCGTGTGTGTGTGTGTGTTTATTAACCCAACGCCATCGAAAAGCTTAGAATAGGTAAATAATGTTCCATCCTGCATTTTCGCCGGCACACCTTTCCCGGCTGACAAGTGTGGAAGGATGACGTACCCCTCCCGTGCATGTCCTGGAGATAACACGCATCCGGTCGTCGGCTGCCTCACCTTCAGAACACCCTCCAGTATGTTGGGCAGGCACCGCTGGAATACGTTGTTAGCCAGGATGCCCAGGAAGGTCATGAAAACCACTGGATTGGTGCCGACTCCGGTGAGTACGCGCTGACCCGTCGACCACCAAGGGGCCGCCTTCTTGTGCTGGGCGAGCGCGCGTGCCCGCTCGATCTCCATCAGCATGAACCCGACCGGGTTGAGTATCATGAGCGACGCGGGAGCCGCCAGGTACAGGTAGCTGGCGAACTGCGGCCGCGACTGGGCGTATAGCGCCTGCACTGCAGCGGCTAGACGTCAGGTGGATGTTCCGTGTGGGTGTGCAGATGTGTCCGGGTAGCGGGTAGGAAAGCGGAAGAGGCAGTGCCGCTTTGGTGGTTATCGATAGGAACAGGGAGCGATGATTCCGCTAACGCACCAAGGCACCGACACTAGACAAATGTCCTCTTAATATGTCGCTTAATGCATGCATGTACTCTGACATGGACTTTTGTTTAGTCATTGTATGGGGTGAGCGCGATACCAAGGCGAAAGAGCCAAGTTACATTTATGTTAGCCAGTGCGACTGCTGTAAAACGAAGACTGCAAGGTCGACCTCGTCTTGACTCGAAAGAAAGTTGGTCCAGCATCAACAATAGGTTTGTTTCTAAGGGACACTATCGACGTTAACATCGCTTGAAGTAGAAGGGGTCAGGCCGACTTCAACCGACTGCCCATACTGATGATCGAAATGACACCTTGTTGGGAATGCCACTTCCAAAACGTAAACACCGCTACCAGGGCCAGGAGTACATTTGTATGGTGCAGGTACAAGTACAGACTGTACAGGAGTACAACCCCGTTTTCATCGGCAGTCGACGGGCATCGGTGTGTGCCGAGTTGGCCTGACAAACGTCTCGTTCTTAGTTGGGTCCCTGGCTTCCCCACTATGCATTCCACCACTTTGCACTGGATCTACAGCCTAGCTCGTCACCGGCGCTTCGCAGTCAGCTTTGTTCAGCAGCAGATCCGCTTCAGTACCTAGAGGGCATCCCAGCGCGAAGTCGTTGGACTGTGTGGCGAATATTGCATACAGACCGGCCCGTCCCAGGTTGCTGGGATGCGAGGCAGAAGCGGTAACTATGACAACGATGACAAACACTATGGCCTTGGCAGCGTAGATGGTGAGCAAGAAGCTCCAGTTGACACTTCTGAAAAGCAAGGACAACACATGTTGGATTTTGCGAAATAACTCGCTTCACCACTTGTTTTGCCATTCCTTTGCCTAGGAAGATGTTTCTTCTGAGAACATTTCCTAGGGTTTTAATAACATGACATCTTTGACAACGTTATTACGATAGCTGGTGTTGTGTGTTCATTACGGCTGCGTTCAATTAATTATCGCAAGGGGGAGGGGGCTTAGATCTAGCTATGTACATAATACACGTTTTAGTTGCGAGAAATATAGCAACCAATTGGTGTTTTGATGACCTCAAGGCTTTGAAGCTAAACTTTCGTCTTAGTCATATATCACCTGCCCAGCAATACGACTGTCACATTGTCATGATTGTGAAGGTACCTGGCACAGGTTTAAGCCATCCAAGACAGACAAATTCTCCTACCAATCAGTGGTGAACCTCGAGAAACTGCCGTGTTGCTATTAAGTATTGTTGTAACACACATGATTGTCTCACAGACTCAGTTTGGCTTGGAAATTAGTCAAGCACATGATGCACATACACTTGCAAGGCGAAAATTGTGGATGAGCGGCGCCAAGCATACTTCTTCCGATGAACAAAAAATAAGACATCAAGAAGAAGGATGTCGGACTTATTCAAGCTTTGCTCTGGGAATGAACCCCCAACATTAGGCAGCGTGTACCCATGCGCAAATATATTCTGATCGAGGAAGCTTGGACATTCCTTTCTGTCGTAAAGGCTCGCTGATGTTTGCTCAGAAATTCGTTTCGTATATCTGAAAGTTTCTTCTCTCGTAATTAATGGCAATCAACCATGCGACGTAAATACAGATCCATCCGAAGCCACACTTACCCAAAGTTGAGGTGTGCCATGGACAAGAAAATGAGAGCGGGCAGCACAAAGTTGCCGACAAACTTGTTCAGTCCAGATACCTCGTCTGGTCCAATCAGCCCACTTCGCCCTGCCATGTACCTGCGAGTTGCAACAAACTCAATGCCTCGTTCTTCTCGTCCGCTTTTAGATAGGGCATGCCAGTTCGCGGTTTGGTGTCTTATCTCCCGAGAGAAAGCAAAAATTGAAAGAACTTGGCTAACATCAAATGAACATAGAGCAGCTTGAGTTGCCTGTCATTACAACGGTCAGTACATCAAGCTTACCACAATAATTACAATGCGCCGGCATGAATTTGCAACGTACTGTTCGCGGGGACTTGGATCTTCTCAAAATCCTGTCCATCGCGTTGCGTACGAAACTTCAATTATAGCTAACCTTGATTCATCTACTCCGGACAATTGGCAAGTACTGGACAGCCACAAATACCTATAGTGTTCAACCCGCATGACATGTAGCCTTCCCCTCCGATGTAGCACGATATCAATGCCGACATATTTACACCTTATCGGTGTCATTGCTATAATATCGGCATTGCTGCACCATGCCGGTATCATTACGACAATATCGGCATATTTTTACCATGCCGGCACTTTACAATGTCAGCATTGTTGCACCTTGGCGGCATTGATACGGCAATGTCAGCACTGTTACGCCTAGCCGGTACGTCCTAACGCTACGTCTTTGCGGGGTGAATGGTTTACTCGAATTGTGCGGGTAGTGTCCTCGTGTGACAAGAGTATATTGTAATGAAATGCGGATTATTTGAAGAACGGCGAGTAAGACTGCGAGTGATCATTTTACCCGAGACCATGAATACGCTCATGACGCATAACCATGCGTCATGTGCTAGTATTCATCATCGTGTGCTAGTATTCGCACTAGTCGGGTAAATTCCCTGTCCTCGGGTAAAAATGTTTTCAGTGTATATCATTCTGACAATCGGACCTTTGCGGAATGCTAGCCGACATCATAGTGTGAAAGTCGCCGATATTATTCCGCGGAGTGAAATCATCCTGGAATTTCACGCAGCATAGCCGTCCTACCTGCGCACCACAGGTAGGATGGCTCCATACAGCGCCACGGTTCTCACGCAGCACAGCCGTCCTACCTGCGCACCACAGGTAGGATGGCTCCATACAGCGGCACGGCTCTCACGCAGCATAGCCGTCCTACCTGCGCACCACAGGTAGGATGGCTCCATACAGCGCCACGGTTCTCACGCAGCACAGCCGTCCTACCTGCGCACCACAGGTAGGATGGCTCCACACAGCGGCACAGTTCTCACGCAGCATAAGCATCCTATCGGCACATCACAGAGGCCCAGTCCCCGCAGCGGCAAGGTTTTCGCCCCCGGCGCGGACCGCACCCGTACCCGCATAGTATCACCCCGAGGCATTCGACGATGGCGGGCGCCAGCTTCTCCAGCGGGGCGGCGCCTGCTGCCGAGCTGCCGTGCCTGCCGGGCTGCCGTGGCTGCCGGGTGGCGCCTGCTGCCGAGCTGCCGTGCCTGCCGGACTGCCATGGCTGCCGGGCGGCGCCTGCTGCCCAGCTGCCCTGCCTGCCGGGCTGGGAGTGGCTGTCGTTCTGGACGGACGCCGCGTCGCCCGTCTGCCGGCCACAGGCACCGTCAGACTTCACGCTCAGACGTCGAGAGGCAGACTGGCGGGCTCCTAGCCTCAGATTCAGACACCGAGAGACAGACTGGCGGGCTCATGGCCTCAGACTCAGACGTCGAGAGACAGACTGGCGGGCTCATGGCCTCAGACTCAGACGTCAAGAGGCAGACTGGTGGGCTCATAGCCTCAGATTCAGACATCGAGAGACAGACTGGTGGGCTCATGGCCTCAGATTCAGACACCGAGAGACAGACTGGCGGGCTCATGGCCTCAGACTCAGACGTCGAGAGACAGACTGGCGGGCTCATGGCCTCAGACTCAGACGTCAAGAGGCAGACTGGTGGGCTCATAGCCTCAGATTCAGACATCGAGAGACAGACTGGTGGGCTCATGGCCTCAGATTCAGACACCGAGAGACAGACTGGCGGGCTCATGGCCTCAGACTCAGACGTCGAGAGACAGACTGGCGGGCTCATGGCCTCAGACTCAGACACCGAGAGACAGACTGGCGGGCTCACGGCCTCAGACTCAGACGTCGAGAGACAGACTGGCGGGCTCATGGCCTCAGACTCAGACGTCAAGAGGCAGACTGGTGGGCTCATAGCCTCAGATTCAGACATCGAGAGACAGACTGGTGGGCTCATGGCCTCAGATTCAGACACCGAGAGACAGACTGGCGGGCTCATGGCCTCAGACTCAGACGTCGAGAGACAGACTGGCGGGCTCATGGCCTCAGACTCAGACACCGAGAGACAGACTGGCGGGCTCATGGCCTCAGACTCAGACGTCGAGAGACAGACTGGCGGGCTCATGGCCTCAGACTCAGACACCGAGGGACAGACTGGTGGGCTCACGGCCTCAGACTCAGACACCGGAGACAGACTGGCGGGCTCATGGCCTCAGACTCAGACGTCGAGAGACAGACTGGCGGGCTCATGGCCTCAGACTCAGACACCGAGAGACAGACTGGCGGGCTCATGGCCTCAGACTCAGACGTCGAGAGACATACTGGTGGGCTCATAGCCTCAGATTCAGACATCGAGAGACAGACTGGTGGGCTCATGGCCTCAGATTCAGACACCGAGAGACAGACTGGCGGGCTCATGGCCTCAGACTCAGACGTCGAGAGACAGACTGGCGGGCTCATGGCCTCAGACTCCAGACGTCAAGAGGCAGACTGGTGGGCTCATAGCCTCAGATTCAGACATCGAGAGACAGACTGGTGGGCTCATGGCCTCAGATTCAGACACCGAGAGACAGACTGGCGGGCTCATGGCCTCAGACTCAGACGTCGAGAGACAGACTGGCGGGCTCATGGCCTCAGACTCAGACACCGAGAGACAGACTGGCGGGCTCATGGCCTCAGACTCAGACGTCGAGAGACAGACTGGCGGGCTCATGGCCTCAGACTCAGACGTCAAGAGGCAGACTGGTGGGCTCATAGCCTCAGATTCAGACATCGAGAGACAGACTGGTGGGCTCATGGCCTCAGATTCAGACACCGAGAGACAGACTGGCGGGCTCATGGCCTCAGACTCAGACGTCGAGAGACAGACTGGCGGGCTCATGGCCTCAGACTCAGACACCGAGAGACAGACTGGCGGGCTCATGGCCTCAGACTCAGACGTCGAGAGACAGACTGGCGGGCTCATGGCCTCAGACTCAGACACCGAGGGACAGACTGGTGGGCTCACGGCCTCAGACTCAGACACCGAGAGACAGACTGGCGGGCTCATGGCCTCAGACTCAGACGTCGAGAGACAGACTGGCGGGCTCATGGCCTCAGACTCAGACACCGAGAGACAGACTGGCGGGCTCATGGCCTCAGACTCAGACGTCGAGAGACATACTGGCGGGCTCATGGCCTCAGACTCAGACACCGAGGGACAGACTGGTGGGCTCACGGCCTCAGACTCAGACACCGAGAGACAGACTGGCGGGCTCATGGCCTCAGACTCAGACGTCGAGAGACAGACTGGCGGGCTCATGGCCTCAGACTCAGACACCGAGAGACAGACTGGCGGGCTCATGGCCTCAGACTCAGACGTCAAGAGGCAGACTGGTGGGCTCATAGCCTCAGACTCAGACGTCAAGAGGCAGACTGGTGGGCTCATAGCCTCAGATTCAGACATCGAGAGACAGACTGGTGGGCTCATGGCCTCAGATTCAGACACCGAGAGACAGACTGGCGGGCTCATGGCCTCAGACTCAGACGTCGAGAGACAGACTGGCGGGCTCATGGCCTCAGACTCAGACACCGAGAGACAGACTGGCGGGCTCATGGCCTCAGACTCAGACGTCGAGAGACAGACTGGCGGGCTCATGGCCTCAGACTCAGACACCGAGGGACAGACTGGTGGGCTCACGGCCTCAGACTCAGACACCGAGAGACAGACTGGCGGGCTCATGGCCTCAGACTCAGACGTCGAGAGACAGACTGGCGGGCTCATGGCCTCAGACTCAGACACCGAGAGACAGACTGGCGGGCTCATGGCCTCAGACTCAGACGTCGAGAGACATACTGGCGGGCTCATGGCCTCAGACTCAGACACCGAGGACAGACTGGCGGGCTCATGGCCTCAGACTCAGACACCGAGGGACAGACTGGCGGGCTCACGGCCTCAGACTCAGACGTCGAGAGACAGACTGGTGGGCTCATGGGCTCAGACTCAGACACCGAGAGGCAGACTGGCGGGCGCACCTGGCTACATGGGTCACGACTCTGCGGCAACAGACTGCGTCACGGTCTCATAACTGGCCATCCGTCACACGGAAGCGACCGTCACCGTGACGGCGGTGCTGAATGTGACGAGTGGACGGATGTAGCGGCTGCGGTCGTTATCACTTATCGTGGCGGCTGTGGTATTGCGATGATTGTGACGGTTGTGACAGGTGTGATGATTAGATATTGAAGGTTATGGGTTGTTGTTGTGTGACGGTTTGAGTTGACGTAATCTAGTAGTCAAAGTTAAGCATTACACTATTATATTTCGGACTCGAAATTAGTGCCAGTTTCAGGGCTGCTTCTCAAAGATTCTAGTAATCATGAAATATAATATATTGCAGGTGAAGCGTACACGTCAAAGGAAGTCGAATATAAATGAGTGCAAACTGCTGCAATTGAGTCAAAAACAGAAATGTAATGCACTTTCATTGGAGGGGAGGTAAGGGGGTGAAGGGAAGGGAGGCAAGAGGGAAGAGGAGATTGGAGGGGAGAAGTGAGAGGAGAGGGGAGGAGAGAGTGGAGAGGGGAGAGGGGAGAAGGAAGAGGGGAGAGTGGAGAGGTGATGGGAAAGGGGAGAGGACAATTTCCTCAAAGATATGCGTGAATATAAGCATTTTGTTAGCTTAACCAATAATGCCGATGAGAATGACCATATTTTATGATCACGGGTGGGGGAAGTTGGTCCCTTCAGTTAGTTGCGTGTTAAGTGTGATTCGAGTACGTGACCAATAAATCCAGATGTAAAATGGTCTAACCATGCTGGGCTGGAATTCCTAAGTACCTTATGATGCGCATTTGTGATCACTCGATTAACGGTTGCGTGGCCCTAATTGCGTCAATATCGTATTGGTAACCGTATTGTCAACCTACTTGCAACAAATGCCGACAACGGAGAGGGTACAGATGCTGCATGCTAAGCTAATATTGCACACGAATAAGTCATTCGGGATCAAGCCCATGATGCAGAAGTCACAGTCTTAAACGTCATGGTGCTTCAGTGTAAACCGTATGTTTTACTACTTGCTCATCCAGTGGTGTACGATGGAATTCGAGTCGTAATTTAAAATTCATAAGGACTTAATATCGGTGATATTGTTGTGATTATGAGAGGTAGCACAAGCCACAAGCCGTGGTTGGCTCCATGTGTAAATGTGTTGGGCATCAGGGGAATATTCCCTAAACGGTTCCTATGGCGATGACGTCATTCGAGCCAATATTTGAAGCTGATAACTTTCTAATATCGGCTATATTTTGAACAGTGACGCAAACATATACAGTGGGTGCCTGTATGTGTACAATATGTCCTACCTATGCACAGAGTGTGCCCGTCTCTGTAAAGTGGGCGCCTGTATGTGTACAGTGGACGCCTGTCTGTGCACAATAGGTGCCTGCATGTGTACAGTAGGCGCCTGTCTGCGCAGTAGGCGCCTGAATGTGCGCAATAGGTGCCTGCATATGTACAGTGGGTGCCTGTCTGTGTACATTAGGTGCCTATCTGTACACAATAGGTAAGCAGTTTTGTAGGTAATTTTGTTTGTGGGTAATTTTAATTGCCAGAAGAGTATTCCAGAAAGGGCATTGTAGACATGGGTCATGTGCATGCTGTTCGGCTTTCTCAGCATGTGACGAAGAAGTTACTGGAGTCGCTATTTGAAGGTTAATGAATGCATACAAAAATGAATGAATGAATGGGTGAATGAAATAATGAAATAATGGCGGCGAATTTGCTGGTATGGTATATGGTAGAAACTGGAGGGCACACAGTAGGGTGACACTTATTTTAGAAAGTTTGAATTTGTATCGGGACAGGCGCGTTTCTGGTTCCATTCCGTCAAAAATATCGTGTGTAAAATATTTTTGAAATAAAACAATTTTTAGAACTGCCTCAATACGGTCAAAGTTAGTATATGTTCTCGAAGAGTAGAAATTTTAGAACATGATGTTCTATGCCTTTAGCAAATAAAAATGGGATGAACTTGGCGGGGAGACTGGGTCCGTCGGCCACTCCTCCGGATCCTTGAGCTGGAAGGCGGTGCTGATGTTCAGAACCTTGAAGAACTCCTTTGATGCAGTCGTTGTGAACTTGGCCAATGTCTTGTTGGCGATTGAGGAGGTGGACAGGTCCACATTGACACGCCGCGGTGGATCCTCCGATCTTTCCTTTTCTTCCATCGCTTTAATCATCTCCCGCTTTGTCGCCAAGTCGATCCCATCGTCGAAGGTGGCTAGGGTGACGATGCGCTCGCTCAAGTACCCTAGGTGCCTGGTGAATACTGTCGCCGTCGTCTTGGCCACCGCTGAATACTGATAATAGACGAGGGCCTAGGCCAGCGCGAGGTCCGCGACTGGGGCCGTTGCCGGAAGCGGCGCTTTGTACCAGGCCGTCACGTAGATGGACACGGCGAAGGTGGTGAAGCACCGGATTCCAGCCGGTTCGCCTGACGACATCTGAAACTGCTCCCGGAACAGGAACAGCTTGATGGCATGGACAACTTTTGCCATCCAGCGCGAGCGATGGAAGGCGCCGGGACGAGCGAACCGGGCAACCCGCTTGTTCGGACAGCCCAGCACAATTACAGAGAGCTCCAGAAGCTCCCTGTAGTCGTCACGTGGATTTTGACCGTCGAGGAGGCGGCTGAATTCGATCAGCAGGTCATCGCGGGCGTCCTTCAGGTACTGCGGCGAATCGTTTGAACGGGAGGATGTCAGGACCAGTAGAGGGATCAAGGCACGCCATGAATGCCTTCTCGCACACCAGTTCGTCGATGTGGTGGCGCCAAGCCAAATGAAGCACTGTCTCTAGAGTTTCTGCTCAATGATAGAACAAAATTATCCTGAGGGTCCTGTGTTTGAGGCGGTGGTGTCAAAAGAGAGGGCACAGATCGGTCCCTCGATGTCCCAATCCTAGAGGGCAAAGATGACGGCTTCCGCCGTGACGCGGCCGGTGCCGTTGACCCCCCCCCCCCCGACGGCACAGCCAGAAGCTTGTCGACGTTCTCCCCAGACACCAGAACTGGAAGGCGATCTTCAGCACGGCCTCCGTCAGCCGCTGGTGCGATTTTCCCGTCTTAGTGAACGGTCAGCGGCACAATAGGATGGAAGGCTGCCTTCATTTCCGCTGCTGCCATAGCACGGAACTTTGCTCGGTCGCGGCGGGATGATTCTCGGTTCAAAACCAGCTCATCAGGGTCATGGTCCAAGCTCCTCGCAGCCGCCGACAGCCAAAAAAAAAACACATCGGTCGGTAATTTTCGTCCGATCCATCCCTGCGGAGAGATCAGGGGTGATCATCATTTTCGACGCGCGGAATCGCTTGGGTGGTAAATGGGTCGTAGATGCTTCTGCATTCGATGTGGACGGGCCCGGGAGAGAGCTCTTCCTCTCCCGGCGACGACGCCGTGTCGGTGACCGAGTCTGACTGCTTGCACCTGATCTGGAGCTCGATGCCAGTTCGACGAGTTCTTCTTGGCCCTCTCTGTTCACCCTTTCAGCATCTTGCTGGCGGCTCCTATCCGCTTCCTGTCTCCTTGCACGCCCCTCCTCAGAGTACAGCGTCATGTCACGTGTGGAGGAAATGCGGCCGCATTGCACCTCGGCCCTTTGTCCCATCAGGAACTCCTTGTCCTCTTCGATTGTGATTATCGACATCGCCTGTTCGTGTACGATGTCGAAGAGGCGGTCAAAGGATGAGAGGAACTCGGCCTCGTTCAAGATTTGGGTTGCAGTGCGCCGTTTTGAGTTCTTGTTCAGAGCCCGCCACTTCTCGAACATTCGGAGGACCCTGCCCCTTGCTCGTTGGGCTTTCTGCGTAGGAATACGGGACAGCTCCTAGAATTTCTTGCCTGCTGTCACTGTCTCAGCGGCTGCTTCGTTGATCGGATTCTTGACGTCAAGGTGAAGATGGAAAAATTACTGAAGCCCCTGCCTTCCCGTAGGCAGTATGGTTCCTGTGATGTTGTGGTCCAGGGTCCCCAGGAGATAGACTGCTGTTTTAGATCTTGTTGCCGAAGCCATCACGTCGTTTGAGAACTCACTGAAAAACTCACTGAATGAAACATTGCTAGTGTTGGCAAAACTCGTCCCAAACTTTTCCCACGGCAGCAGGAAAAAGAACATGTGCTTCTAAGTAAAAAGTGTCTATACATTCTGAGGCTTTGTTAAGCATTCTATACACTTATACATTCTGAGGCTTTGTTTAGCGATAAGATCAAAGGGAAAATTAATGCAACGTGTATGGTGTATAATATCCCAAGGTGGGTATCGGTAGGGGAGGTGTTGTGAGTCTAGCGATCAGCTGGTGTTAGTCACTCAGTCTTTCTTGCTAAGATAACTGGGCGTGTTTAGATCATGAAATGCACATTTGTTACTTATTTTCGATCAATTTGAGATAAAGAAACTGCAAACAATGCCGTATGATTAAAGTATTGAGGAGTATTAGGATATTGTGACAATTAACTGATCGCTAGCCCAGCTTCATTACTGCGGACGCATTGTCAGACATGCACTGTCCGCATTAATTTTCCCTTTGATCTTACCTCTAAACAAAGTCTTAAAATGGATATGTGCATACAATATTTTCTACTTAGAATAACACGTAATTTCTCCGGTATCAATATTTGTATAAACTCGTGTTACACACCGTAAAATACCTCATTTTTAGTCTTCTGTAGACCAGTGTGGAAGACTAAACCAACGGCTCTAACTGTCCGTCTGTCTGTCTGTTATCATTTTTCAACTCAGCAACTACAACAGCTATCGAAACGAAAACTGGCATGATAACAGAACACCATGAGCACTTTTAGACAAAATGCATAAAAGTTGACATCGTTGAGGCAGTTCTAATTATTATTGCATTTCACAAATATTTTGCACACGATGTTTTTAGAAGGAATGACACCAGAAACGCGCCCGTCCCGGTAGAAATTCCCCCAAAATAAAAAATAAAAACGCAAATATGTGACACCCTAGTACACAGTGAAAATATGTATGTTGTGCTATTGAACGCATGCAGTATACAGTGGTATGCCCTTTCTGACCAGCTTTCGCCTCTAGCGAGTTAAAGACGCCCAAAAATGCGCTCAGCAGATGTCTGTTCCTTCCTCGGGAATGCTACTGTCCAAGCTTGACGCAATTCGCAGGGTACGCGAATGGGTATTTGAATGCGAAAACGAAGAGGCTTGTGCCATCATAAATGCCCATGAATATTTGTGCTCATGTGTGTATGCATGTTAAATCAATAATGAAAATAATGAACACAGTCACGGCGTAAATTTCGAAAATAAGTAAGTTCGAACACCGGAATAGGTGAAATTTATTCCCCTCTCCGTCCTTTTACCTGATTGCATTGCTGAGGTGCGGATTTCTTTGAGCGGCACGGCTCGCTGACCTCGTACTGTCCGTACCCAATCACCTGCGATGAGTAGCGTACACGTCACCTACAGGTCAGTGCGCAGTATCCAGACATATTACATATCAGCACACTGAACTCCCTGTATCGTGGGGAGGGGCGACTCTGGGGCAGCTCATCACGCGCCCCACAGTCTCGTGCGGACGGCCGCTGGTATCCTGCTGGTGGGACGGGTACCCCTGGGGCAGCTCATCACGCGCCACACACAGTCTCGTGCGGCTGACCACTGGTATCCTGCTAATGGGACGGGCACCCCTGGGGCAGCTCATCACGCGCCACACACAGTCTCGTGCGGACGGCCACTGGTATCCTGCTAATGGGACGGGCACCCCTGGGGCAGCTCATCACGCGCCACACACAGTCTCGTGCGGCTGACCACTGGTCTCCCACTGATGGGACGGGGACTGGTGGCTCGCAGGCGGCAAGATGTGCTTTAGGTCCCAGCGCATTTCTTTACTTCTCCATCGCGTTTTTAAACTTGACGTGCTTATTTACGCATGTTGTAGACTCACGATGAACACGGGATGGTGTGTTGCTCACCTGCAGGGACACACGCAGAATATGACACTTTGTGACGTCACGGTCCGGCTAAGGACGTCGCGTCCTCTTCCACGCATAACTGACGTGCTCCAAGGGCTCGCCATCGGGTCCTTGCTCCGTCTTTGCCAATGACATGACGTTGTACTCAGAGGGGTCGGTGGCAGTTCGGTACGCCGACGACACACAGGTTCTACGAGGTCTGTCTAAAAACTATCCGACCTTTAATTTTCCCGGGTACAGAAGTGATGCTGTGTGTGTGTGTGTGTGTGTCTGTGTTTGGTCAGCCTGCCACCGCGTGGTGACGTCGGCTGTTTCCGGGTGGGCGTTTGTGGTGTTAGTGTTTTGTATTGTTTTTTGGTAGGGGTGAAAGGGTATGAGGAGTAATATGGTGGGAATGAGAGGGAGCGAAGAAGAGTAAAGCTGGCTTGTAGAGGCGAGTCGTGAGAGAGTTGAGACGTCTTGAAGTTTGGAGCGTAGATGGAGTAGAAGTTGAGTCATCTTGGAGGCAGTTGAGATGGTGGTCTAAGCTGAGCTGGTGCAGAAGACAAGAGTTTGCCAGTTCGGGCGGTGCCATGGGGTGGAGTGTAGTTGGAGAATTGGGGTCGGGTCATCGCCAGCAATTGATATATATTTCAAGAACGTTAGTAGGTAGTTAGTTTCATGTGGGGTTAGTTTTTTCTTCTTTTTGTTGATTTTCTGTTTTTCTTTTTTAACATATCTTTTTATTTTTTCCTTTTTTCTTCTTTCTCATAGTTCATGGATTAGGCGTGTGATAGTGAGAAAGTGGAAGAGGTGCTGTAATGTTGGATGGTCACCGTTGAGAAGCGTCGTGATGTTTAGTGGGATGTTGTTCATGTTGCAGTAATTTGTGATAGGTTGTCTTTCGGTGTTGTATTCGGTACAGTAGATGAGTATGTGTTTAATTGTGAGTCTTCGTTGACATGTTATGCATTGTGGTCGTGGGCGTTGTTGTAAGCGGTAAGAGTGCGTGAGTGCAGTGTGTCCGAGACGTAACCGTGTTAATGTGCGTTCTTTTTGTCTGGTGTTTTGGTTGACGGTGTGCCAGAGTTCGTGTTTTGGGTATATTTCGTGTAGTTGCGTAATTGTTGTGTCCCATGTTTGTTGAATGTCTTTGTTGATTGCCTGGTGTATTGTGGGATAGTAGTCGGATTGTGAAAATGGGCATGGTGTGGTTTGTTGCAGTGTTGTGGCTATGTTGGCTTCGGTGTCTATGTGTTCATTGGCTGGAATGTTTGTGTGGCTTGGGATCCATAAAAGAAGTGGGCGTTGTGTGACGTTGAATTGTTTGTGAATGTAGAGTATTTTGTGGATAAGTGGATGTTTGTTTTTGGTGAAGGGTGTGATGCTTTCAACTACTGATTTTGCGTCTGTGGCTATGATGTGTTCGGTTTGTGTGTTGTAAATGGTGGAGTATGCTGATAGGATTGCGACTAATTCTGGTGTGTATATGGATGCTGTGCCATGCAGACGGACACGGAGGATGACCTACGGCGGTGCTGCGTTTGGGTACAGCACCGCCGCTGTGCCCGTCTGCTGTGTGTGATTTTGAGCCGTCCGTGTAGATGATGTTGTGGTTTGGATATTGTGCTTTGAAGTGGAGGAATAGTTGGTGTATTTCTGCGTCTGTGTAGGTGTGCTTTGGTTTGTCTATGAGGAGGTGTGTTTTGGGTGATTGGTGTTTCCACCATGCAGTGGGTGGTGGGCGTGCTTTTGTTCTGGGGAGTGTGATGTGTAGTCTATTTGCGTGTTGGTGGATGCGGCAGCCTATTGTAGTTTTGAGTCGTGTTGCGTTCCTGAGTTGGTGTATGCGTTTGGTGGTGAGTTTTAATGCCTGAGTGCATGGGTGTTGTGTGATGTTTTGTAATGATATCTTAACCCGCGCTGTCATTCCGGTCAAATCCTCACACCCCGTCTCGGGGGGGTTCAAGACGCCTTCTAAAATTCAAACTAAGCATCGCACGGAAACGAAAGAGGTGTCATCGAAAAGCACTCGACGAGTAAGGTCCGGGTCCACCCTCCAAACCAATTTCCCCCCAAAATGACGTCACCAGGGGGCTAGATTTTCACGACTTTTCACAACTTACATTATGTTTTTGACTCTTGGGAGTTCATTTTGGGGATATACGAAATACAAAATGTATTTGGAATGAGAAAAGGATAGCGAAATCGACCAGGGCTATCATTTTTTTGTCCCCCCCCAATTTTTTGTTGTTGAAATTTCAAAATTTTGGGTTTTCAAGTTTTCTTTAAGTTTGCTTTTCCAATGGGTAGAGCAGACTAAGAAACGTTGTTAGAAGTCAACTTGCCCTAATAAAAATGCTCACTTTAGCCAGAATCCTGTATTTGAACTGCAATCAATCCAGAAGTGTTTTCGGTAGTGTAAGGATCGGTGGGCTAAGTGTGTACAGGCGTTAGGGGCCCACTTTGAGGGCGATTATGGTCCCAATCTCGTCAGGTATGTACACATTTTTTCGGCCAGAGGTCGGATACATTTTAGACAGACCTCGTATTTGCCACGAAAAAAAATTATCACGGTTAGCTCGCTTGTTGAAAACTCACTGACTTCTCTCGGTCAGTAGTTGAGATGAAATGCCCTCAAGGTAAACGTAGGCAAAGGTCGGGTAATGTTTTTCGGAAATCGCCAACATTGCGCAACCACCCAAGGTTTCGTGCATATTCCACGGCAACACCCTCCAGCCATGCTTTGAGAAAAATGCAGCTTCATACAATATTCTCGAAAGAACTCTTCCATTGGACACGCACGCAACAGTGCTAAGTCGTTACTGTACTGGGATCCTGGTAGGTGTCTCCCATTTGTAGCACCATCTACCTGCTGGCATCTGATACACTGATCATTATCGTGACACTCTCGATGTCTATTGCTGTTCTTCAGTATGCAGAAACGAATGCGGAGGAACAGAAGACTGGAAATAACATGGGAGCTTGAACATTGAGGCTGCAGCGGTTTTCGGCCGTTGCAAATTCGACCACGTTCAGACCTGCATGAGTTGTTGGAGTGGTTGTCCGTACTGTAGTTGACAAACTTATCCACACCATGCCTCAATCACACGGTCCTTAATCACTGTGAACCGTAGCCACCCGTGGCAGCCTTTCTGGAAAATCGCGTCTTCAGAGATCAAAGAACTAGACGTGGCAGATTAGTCCATATCTCGCGCTCCGGAACCGGGGCGGAAAACCCCCGCCCCTCCCCCCTTTGTGGCCCTTAATATATCACCCCCCTAAAAAACAAAGGGGGGGGGGGGTTTTACCCGGGGTTTTAAACCCCCTCCCCTTTACCCCAATCCTAAAATTATATATTTATTTATAATCCGGTGTCGGCGTTGTAACCCATTTACTTGCATGCTCGTGTGTGCGTTTGTTCTACCCCTGTCGACCTTCCTAACACAGGGCAAGCATAGCTACTGTAAAATAAATAGCCCCACAAAATTGCGTACCACTACGAATACAAATAATATCCCTTAAATGTGTACATGCTGTCCATATGGACCGCGTGAGAAAACATGAGACCGAGATAAGATGAGACTGAGTCATGGGATACCTTTTAATTTTTCTCCTGAATACCTTTTTCTTTTGAATGAGATTGAATACAGGTCGACAGAATGCCAATATTATTTTACTTACGTCCCATATACTTTCTTATCTTATCTTATCTTATCTTATCTTATCTTTCTCATCTTCCACATCTTCCTGCACCGGACAACAGCATCATTGGCAGCTGCAGTGAGCACAGCAGCCATCTCGCCGGAACCAAATCAAGTGGTGTTGTCAGGATCAGTTTAGCTGGTTGGGCACTGCCAATCATTCTCATCAGCCGACGTCCTGCTGGGGTGTGAGTGCATATTGTGCTTTCCAAGGCAGCCGCCGCGTGGCTTATTGTTGTACGGTGGATCAGCCAGCTACCTTATGGCAACATCGGCTTATTGTTGTCCGGTGGATCAGTCATCTGCCATGTGGCGACATCGGCTTGTTATTGTACAGTGGATCAGCCAGCTACCGTGTGGCGACGTCGGCTTGTTGTCCGGTGGATCAGCCAGCTATTGTGTGGCGACATCGGCTTGTTGTAAAGTGGATCAGCCAGCTACCGTGTGGTGATATCGGCTTGTTGTACAGTGGATCAGCCAGCTACCGTGTGGTGACATCGGCTTGTTGTTGTACAGTGGATCAGCCAGCTACCGTGTGGCGACATCGGCTTGTTATTGTACAGTGGATCAGCCAGCTACCGTGTGGCGACATCGGCTTGTTATTGTACAGTGGATCAGCCAGCTACCGTGTGGCGACGTCGGCTTATTGTTGTCCGGTGGATCAGCCAGCTATTGTGTGGCGACATCGGCTTGTTGTAAAGTGGATCAGCCAGCTACCGTGTGGTGATATCGGCTTGTTGTACAGTGGATCAGCCAGCTACCGTGTGGCGACATCGGCTTATTGCTGTACAGTGGATCAGCCGGCTACCGTGTGGCGACATCGGCTTGTTGTACAGTGGATCAGCCAGCTACCGTGCGGCGACGTCGGCTTGTCATTGTACAGTGGATCAGCCAGCTACCGTGTGGTGACATCGGCTTGTTGTACAGTGGATCAGCCAGCTACCGTGCGGCGACGTCGGCTGGCTTACGCATAATAAAGTACAATGTCACTTCACGGCAAAACGAAAATACATGGCACCCCCAGCGACCTTGGCATTTACCAGATCCCAGGCATCTTTTCCAAGTCTGCAGCAGTGGTGCTGTGATCGCACAACACATGATACTTGTTGACATCCGGGGATTAAAAAAGATGCATGCTTTATGGTGGATCTTATCTTAATCAATTCATATTGGTTAATTCGCCTAGATGTCTGATTTGTGTTTGGGTCACAGCGAACCCAGCAGCTATTGTTCTTTTGCCGGCCTGTATAGGTGACATCCAAGACTTTGTGTCGCGTCGTGTATGTCACACAAATGCAAACAGGTTGCACCCAGGGGATAGATAAAGCTCATTTGAAAGTAATGATAGGAAGTTTGAAACACCAAACACAATCTAAAAAGCGTGCCGGAATCGAGCAGCTGTTCGCCACGATTGTACACAGACCATGTGCTTGAAATTTGGTAGTGGTGTTAAGTGGTGCTAAGTGGCATATGTCCAGGCTCAGAATATCTGACGAGTGAGCTTTGACTTCCCGCTGCCGTTCACCCGATCTCTGCATGGCTAGTGAAACCACGGATCCGCACAAAGTGTGGGATCTCGCCGTCGTCGAACCCACTCTTTAAGTCTTTAAGTCCGGCGATCCCTGTAACCCTTCCAATTTCCGTCCTATCTCCATCGTCCCAGTCATTGCGAAAATTGTAGAGCGTGCCGTCCACCAGCAACTCTACAATTACCTGTCCGATAACCACCTCCTCTCCCAAACTCAGCACGGCTTCCGTCCTCGTCACTCGACGGAAACCGCACTGACCTCCATATCTGACCAGATCCTATCCGCATGTGACCATGGAGAGGTGTCCCTTCTCTGCCTGCTGGATTTGAGCAAGTGCTTTGATGTGATAGATCACTCGAAACTCCTGTCAAAATTGAGTCTCCATAGCATCGATACTTCCTGGTTTTCGGCTTATCTTCAGAACCACACCCAGAGTGTCAGCCTTACTGACAGTCTGGGTGTCGTCCACAAATCTGCCCCGTTGCCCAACAGCATCGGCGTTTTTCAAGGATCATCTCTCGGACCTCTCCTCTACTGCGTCTTCGCCAACGACCTCAGCCTGTTCGCCGAAGGTGCAGTAGTTGTTCAATACGCTGACGACACCCAAATTTTGGTCAGTGGTAAGAAATCTCAAATTCAAAATGTTGTCACTCATATGGAAACAGTTCTGGCCTCCCTCGATATCTGGTTTCGAGCAAATGGACTGAAAATTAACGTAGCAAAGACACAGCTGATGATGTTGGGCAGCCCACAAAATCTGCGTGCCTTACCGGATGTCACAGTGAAATTTCGCGATCATCATCTACCCACCATTTCGGAATGCAAAAATCTCGGTATTATTTTCGATCGCTCTCTCAGCTGGGACTCGCACGTCTCAGAATTGACTCGGCGTTGTTTCGGAGTTCTGGGTGGTCTGTCGCATCTGAGGGGGCACCTTCCACCTGCCGTCATCTCCGCGCTGGTCAATGCTCTGATCTTCTCGCAGATCCGCTACTGTATTTCTGTGTATGGTAACGGAGCCAAAAAGAACCTATCTCGCATTCAAAAATTATAAACTACTCGGCTAAGGTAATTTTCGGCCGCAAAAAGTTTGACCACGTTTCGGATCTGCTGAGGAGGCTGGGCTGGCTCAGCGCGGAGAACCTGGCGAGTTATCACACCCTTCGCCTCATACACAAGGTGCGTCTCCATGGTGAGCCAGAGTCACTGGCTCACGATCTCACCACCATGGCGGAGATTCGTGACCGGACCACCCGTCAAGACCACAACTTGTATGTCCCCCGGTCCCGCACCGAGATAGGGAAGAGACGCTTTAGTTCCAGAGCGCCACACATGTACAACTCACTGCCACCTGAGCTGACGCGACTTCCCGTGTCGATCTTTGGTCGCCACCTACGGGAATATCTACGTGACGTGCCGCCTGCGCCGGACTGATAGACTGCTCGACTTGCTGTTATTTTATATATATATATATTTTTTTTTTTATAGTTTAACTTGTAGTCTGTGATTTTGACCCTCTTTTTTACCTTTTGTGCTGTGTTGTTTTATCTATTTTGACGCGATGTCGTAATAGCCACAAGTCAATTGTGGATGACGTCAATAAAGTCTGTCTGTCTGTCTGTCACTCCACCACCTTGCAAGGCAGCAGGATCTGCACCATCACCAGTCAGACGTTCTCTAACCGCCCTGTTCCGCCACCAGCTTCTCTGCAGGGCTGTTGCAGCTGGACATGGGCCAGTACCTCTACATGTTCCGTCTGTTCGATGTAGAGTCGCTTATGACCTCAGGTCGACGCTGTGACAGAGGCGAGGCGGCAGTGCGTCTGCCCCGTCGGTACCGGGTGCAGACCCCCTGAGGGGAGGGGGAGGGCCGAGTCCTCACCTCGTCTGTGCAGGAGTAGCCTCCCACCAGTCTTAGTCAGCCACTGTGCTGCAGCAGTATCGGGTGCAGACCCCCTGAGGGGAGTGGGAGGGCCGATTCCTCACCTCGTCTGTGCAGGAGTAGCCTCTCACCAGTCTTAGTCAGCCACTGTGCTGCAGAGGTATCGGGTGCAGACCCCCTGAGGAGAGGGGAGGGCCGAGTCTTCACCTCGACTGTGCAGGAGTAGCCTCCCACCAGTCTTAGTCAGCCACTGTGCTGCAGAGGTATCGGGTGCAGACCCCCTGAGGAGAGGGGAGGGCCGAGTCTTCACCTCGACTGTGCAGGAGTAGCCTCCCACCAGTCTTAGTCAGCCACTGTGCTGCAGCAGTACCGGGAGCAGACCCCCTGGAGGGGAGGGGAGGGCCGAGTCCTCACCTCGTCTGTGCAGGAGTAGCCTCCCACCAGTCTTAGTGAGCCACTGTGCTGCAGCAGTATCGGGAGCAGACCCCCTGGAGGGGAGGGGGAGGGCCGAGTCCTCACCTCGTCTGTGCAGGAGTAGCCTCCCACCAGTCTTAGTCAGCCACTGTGCTGCAGAGGTATCGGGTGCAGACCCCCTGAGGGGAGGGGAGGGCCGAGTCCTCACCTCGACTGTGCAGGAGTAGCCTCCCACCAGTCTTAGTCAGCCACTGTGCTGCAGCAGTATCGGGTGCAGACCCCCTGAGGGGAGGGGGAGGGCCGAGTCCTCACCTCGTCTGTGCAGGAGTAGCCTCCCACCAGTCTTAGTCAGCCACTGTACTGCAGCAGTATCGGGAGCAGACCCCCTGGAGGGGAGGGGAGGGCCGAGTCCTCACCTCGTCTGTGCAGGAGTAGCCTCCCACCAGTCTTAGTCAGCCACTGTGCTGCAGCAGTACCGGGAGCAGACCCCCTGAGGGGAGGGGAGGGCCGAGTCCTCACCTCGTCTGTGCAGGAGTAGCCTCCCACCAGTCTTAGTCAGCCACTGTGCTGCAGCATTACCAGGTGCAGATCCCCTGAGGGGAGGGGAGGGCCGAGTCCTCACCTCGTCTGTGCAGGAGTAGCCTCCCACCAGTCTTAGTCAGCCACTGTGCTGCAGCAGTACCGGGAGCAGACCCACTGAGTGGAGGGGGAGGGCCGAGTCCTCACCTCGTCTGTGCAGGAGTAGCCTCCCACCAGTCTTAGTCAGCCACTGTGCTGCAGCAGTATCGGGTGCAGACCCCCTGAGGGGAGGGGGAGGGCCGAGTCCTCACATCGTCTGTGCAGGAGTAGCCTCCCACCAGTCTTAGTCAGCCACTGTGCTGCAGCATTACCAGGTGCAGACCCCCTGAGGGGAGGGGGAGGGCCGAGTCCTCACCTCGTCTGTGCAGGAGTAGCCTCCCACCAGTCTTAGTCAGCCACTGTGCTGCAGCAGTACCGGGAGCAGACCCCTGAGGGGAGGGGAGGGCCGAGTCCTCACCTCGTCTGTGCAGGAGTAGCCTCCCACCAGTCTTAGTCAGCCACTGTGCTGCAGCAGTACCGGGAGCAGACCCCCTGAGGGGAGGGGGAGGGCCGAGTCCTCACATCGTCTGTGCAGGAGTAGCCTCCCACCAGTCTTAGTCAGCCACTGTGCTGCGGCAGTACCGGGAGCAGACCCACTGAGTGGAGGGGGAGGGCCGAGTCCTCACCTCGTCTGTGCAGGAGTAGCCTCCCACCGGTCTTAGTCAGCCACTGTGCTGCAGCAGTATCGGGAGCAGACCCCCTGAGGGGAGGGGAGGGCCGAGTCCTCACCTCGTCTGTGCAGGAGTAGCCTCCCACCATTCTCATTCGGCCACCGTACCGCAGCGTGTGGAAGTAGGCCGCCCACAGCAGGCCGCCCACCACGGCCACGGCCAACAGAAATCCTGGGATCCGCATGGCAGCCCCTGCAGCACACCGGGCGAATGTGACGTCACAGGGTTGCCGATTGCAAGCAAGCGCAGGCTGAATCACGGACACGCGCGACTTGAACGCAGGCCGTGACGTAAATGGATAATGGGATCAAAACTTCATCTTTGCAAACAAATTGTGATGAATATGTCTTACTCTTGCTCGTGTGCGGGTATTATAGATTATATTCTTTGTTTTTATTCCATTCCATCTAGCCCATCCCTATACTTTTCCCAGGTATGAAGGTGCATACCATATCTCAGCGGCTGGGGTCAGGGCACTCAAACGGGTCAGGTCGCAATGAGAGGCTTCAGGCCTCAGGTCACGTGGTCCAATGGCTCAGGTCACAATCAGAGTCCTCATACCTCAGGTCACGTCTGGTCAGTGATACTTACCGTCCAGATGGCTATCAGAGCCTCAGTGGCGCAGGTCATAATCAGAGGCCTCAAAACGTAGGTCACGTTTATCCAGTGATCATTACCGTCCAGATGGCCATCAGAGCCTCAGTGGCGCAGGTCATAATTAGAGGCCTCAGACCTTTGGTACCTAGGTCACGCGCTATGGGTGCTGCATGCTCTGTTCGTGCTGGAAGGTTTGGTTGCTAGTTCCATGTTTTACCACCAGAAGACAAAGACACGTACAAGTTGAAGAGCCGCTGGCATTCGCAATTCGCTCCCAGTAAGGCATAGACATCAGCATAGCAGCATCGTGGCGTAGCTGGTGGGGCGGGGGAGTCGACACGGGCTTGCTTTCTTGTGTTGGGGGGGCATTGTTACCGGGCACGCCACCGTCCCATGCGAATCGCACGATGAATGTGGGATGGCCTCTGGTGATTGGTCAGAGAGGATGCTTTTGGTTCGGATTCGGCTAGTGGATCTGGCCCAAATACATGGCCGTCGAGCTACGACGAACGACGGAGCACGCCTTCATCAGATTTCGTGGAATTACGTATATATCCTTGCATGGAAAGAACGGACCTGAAAATCTTCTTGTTACTCTCATGTTCACCTCTCCCCCTATCCAAAATCCGTGATGACGCCCATGGCCGGATGTGCCCAGTGTCTCTTTCCTACACGTGACCGACGTGTATGTAGCCAGTGTCTGGTCTACACGTGACCGACATGTATGTAGCCAGTGTCTGGTCTACACGTGGCCGACATGTATGTAGCCAGTGTCTGGTCTACACGTGCCCGACGTGTATGTAGCCAGTGTCTGGTCTACACGTGCCCGACGTGTATGTAGCCAGTGTCTGGTCTACACGTGCCCGACGTGTATGTAGCCAGTGTCTGGTCTACACGTGCCCGACGTGTATGTAGCCAGTGTCTGGTCTACACGTGCCCGATGTGTATGTAGCCAGTGTCTGGTCTACACGTGCCCGACGTGTATGTAGCCAGTGTCTGGTCTACACGTGCCCTGTATGTAGCCAGTGTCTGCACCCGACGTGTATGTAGCCAGTGTCTGGTCTAACGTGCCCGACGTGTATGTAGCCAGTGTCTGGTCTACACGTGCCGAGTGTATGTAGCCAGTGTCTGGTCTACGTGCGACGTGTATGTAGCCAGTGTCTGGTCTACACGTCCGACGTGTATGTAGCCAGTGTCTGGTCACTGCCGACGGGCCATTGGTTACACGTGCCCGATGTGTATGTAGCCAGTGTCTGGTCTACACGTGCCCGTGTGTTTCTCACTCCGAGTGTATGTAGCCATGTTGGTCTACACGTGCCCGACGTGTATGTAGCCAGTGTCTGGTCTACACGTGCCGACGTGTATGTAGCCAGTGTCTGGTCTCACGTGCCCGATGTGTATGTAGCCAGTGTCTGGTCTACACGTGCCCGACGTGTATGTAGCCAGTGTCTGGTCTACACGTGGCCGACATGTATGTAGCCAGTGTCTGTCTACGTGCCCGATGTATGTAGCCAGTGTCTGGTCTAGTGCCGACGTGTATGTAGCCAGTGTCTGGTCTACACGTGGCCGACATGTATGTAGCCAGTGTCTGGTCTACACGTGCCCGATGTGTATGTAGCCAGTGTCTGGTCTACACGTGCCCGACGTGTATGTAGCCAGTGTCTGGTCTACACGTGCCCGACGTGTATGTAGCCAGTGTCTGGTCTACACGTGCCCGACGTGTATGTAGCCAGTGTCTGGTCTACACGTGCCCGACGTGTATGTAGCCAGTGTCTGGTCTACACGTGCCCGATGTGTATGTAGCCAGTGTCTGGTCTACACGTGGCCGACGTGTATGTAGCCAGTGTCTGGTCTACACGTGCCCGACGTGTATGTAGCCAGTCCCTGTAGTCTATGTAGACTACCTGGTATCCTCAGGTGGGCAATATCTTTCTGCCTCATGTCAGCAGTGGTGCTGACATGTTTTCCGAGCATATAAGTAGGTAGAACAGGAAGTTGTGCAATGTCTTTCCGTATGGAAGTTTTAGAACGGCGGCGTTTGTGACAAGCTAATCCAACCGTTTCCAAAGAAGTTATATTTCATTTGCGTTCTTCCCGCCCCTATTTATTGTGTAAGTACTACTTCGTCTCGATTGTATCGACTGCATTGTTGTCGTCTATTAATACGACGGATGTTCTCTTGGCGATGTATATGAATACACAAATGAACGAATAAGCGAGACACACCATTGGAGCTGATAGTCGAATACATCGCAAAAGAAGCCAAGGTTCCTTTTCTCTTCAGTGCTCGATATGTGGTCAATGGGCGTTGCCCAGATGTGGTTGATATGTTTCCGATGGTCCAGGTGTGGTCCAGATGTGGTTCAGCTGTGGTTCAGATGTGACCCACCTGTGCGCAATGGATGTGGCCGTAAGGTCTAGATGCGACTGGGCGGTCCAGATGTGGTCCCGATGTGGTTCAGCTGTAGTCTGGGATACCGATGCGTTACGAATCACTATCCATACGGATGTGATGGTTACGCATCGCTATCCACACGGATGGGATGCACTAGGTATCACTATCCATGCTAATGTGATGTGCTGCGCATCGCTATCGGCACGGATGTGATGTGTCACGCGTCACTATCTACACGGATGGGATGTGTTACGCGTCCCTATCTACACGGATGGGATGTGTTACGCGTCACTATCTACACGGATGGGATGTGTTACGCATCTGCCTTTAACGCCACGATGCTAATCATCACTCATCATGCGCCAACAGTTCTCCTTTTGGATACGCAAGTCACCGCAAATTGTGATATTTACGATTACTAGGCAACCAAACAATACACGACATGCTCGCCGCCGGATTAGCGCAGCTGATAGAGCGCTGATCTCGGGTAGAGTGTCGAACCCACCAGGTGGGTCCGCTACTGCTGCGGAGCATTGCCGGAGAAATCGACTAGACACACCTTCCCAAATTGAATTACCATGGTTTAAGATTCATATGGAATTTGGGCTTAGGGGTAATCTATGGGTAGAATTTCAGATGTTATACTTCAGCTCGATCTGAGGAACGGCTCTCCTGCTGGAGCTAACGCAGTTTCAAAACGTTACTATAATATTATATATATGTATATATATATATATATATATATATATATATATATATATATTTATATATTATGTATTATATGTGTATTATATATATATATATATATATATATATATATATATATATATATATATATATATATATATATATATATATATATATATATATATATGTATATATATATGTATGTATATGTGTATATATATATATATATATATATATATATATATATATATATATATATTATATATTTTTTATATATATATATCTGTATATTTATGTGTATGAATATATCTTTAATCTTTTAATATAATTTTTTTAAATTATACTTAATTAGTATGCATATTTCATAATGTAAGGTATCATAACTTGTTTTTCCTTTTTTACAATTAAAAAAAAATAGTCCTAGAGTTGTCCCTGGGGTGGCTTTTGGAACCAGGGTTATATTGCTAACCAGAGCTTGTTGCGTGAACCCTGGCCCCACCACCCGATCCATGAATTCCAGTTCAACGGCAGAATTTTGATCGAAAGTTTAACGTGCCGTCAATGCACCGACACGGCCGCCCGGCAGCTCGTATACGGCCTTATCTGGCCAGCTGCCAACTGACACTCCCAGCGGGGGCTAAATGCGAGCGCGCGAAGCAACTCGAACCCTGTGTTGCCAGGACAGGGGAGACCGGTGCAGACCAGCGCCCTAACCAACTGAGCTACCGGGGCGGGACGGAGCGCGGAATCGCACAACAAATGCATTCCACTTTCACGAAACTCCTCATTTTTCTTTCTTTTCATGACATTTTTTGCAGCTAGTTCTGCTTAGTGCACTTTGATACCGTAATGGCACTCATATTCTACTTATTCGATATTTGTTGCGGTCAAGTAATGCGCCTGCTATATGATTAGTACATACCATGGGCGCACTTAGGAATTCCATGCGGGGGGTGGTAGCACACGTCAGGAGCGCTACTGCCAGACTTTCTTCGGGGGTCACCTCTGCTGAAAAGCCGTTGAAGCTCGGGTGGGGGTGCACTCGAGCGCACTGAAGCGCTTGACTGCTCGGGCGCCTTTTCCTCACATCCACTCATCCATTACGTTCAGCCTTTGACTGAAATATGTTAAGTGAGGGGAGGGGAGGGGTGCATTCAGGCCCCATAGGATCGTCGCCTTGCTATCGGTACGGGTGGGGAACATGCTTCCCAGTGCCTCCTTCCTGTATCGGCTCTTGACGTGTGCTAGGATCTTCCGCGTATATGTGCCCAGGGCACGTTTTCCATGGCTCCGTACACATGCATTGCACAATATATCTTCGAGCTTTTGAGCCATTCCAATCAATTTCATAAAACGACAACCAGGATTAGAAGTGCTTCCACTTCCTCTGAACAACATAATACTGTTTTTATGAATGTTCAAGACGAAGTCTTTTTTCATCAAGCTAAATGTTATATCAGTACATTTTCACTATCTAAAAGGAAGACTAAGGTAGCGGTCATTATCCTCCACGCCCGCTGCTTTTGATGCTTCTCATTCTTCTTGTTTTTTTTAAACTACAATACGGTGTACCCGTATTATGTAGGTCACTTAAAAACTCAACTTGGCATTTCTGCTTTTGCATTGATGACAGCAACCAACGGAAATGCAAGGTACAGAACAGTATGCAATTAACTTGCATCCAACTAACCCGTCTGCGATGAACCACGGCGTGAGATCTTCCTCAGTCTACCTCTGAACCCTTCGCGTGTTCACTTGCATATCTAGTGTCTCGCGCGCGCTCCGGGCACCTCCTCGGCGCGGATGTCCCTCTGTACGGCAGTCGAGCTGCTCGCTGGATCCGTGCGACCAGTTCGTCGCGCCACTCTCTACCGACTGTCGACTGTCGACGAGGAGGACCGGTCCGATTGGTGACGGCCACAGATGAAGTGTGCCGCACCCCAGCTCCGCGGAACTCCCCACTAGGGTAGTGGTGATCTGTCGACGAGGCGGGCTGGTCCGGCTGGTGACGGCCACAGAGAAGTGACGCACCCCAGCTCCGCGGAACTCCCACTAGGGTAGTGGTGATCTGTCGACGAGGCGGGTGCCGGGCCCCCAGCTCCGCGGAACTCCCCACTAGGTGTGGTGTCTGTACGAGCGCTGGTCCGGGGGGGGCCCCCCCGCCGGCGGTTCCCAGATGAAGTGTACGACAGGAACCCAGGGTAGTGGTGATCTGTCGACGAGGCGGGCTGGTCCGGCTGGTGACGGCCACAGATGAAGGGTGCCGCACCCCAGCTCCGCGGAACTCCCACTAGGGTAGTGGTGATCTGTCGACGAGGCGGGCTGGTCCGGCTGGTGACGGCCACAGATGAAGTGTGCCGCACCCCAGCTCCGCGGAACTCCCCACTAGGGTAGTGGTGATCTGTCGACGAGGCGGGCTGGTCCGGCTGGTGACGGCCACAGATGAAGTGTACCGCACCCCAGCTCCGCGGAACTCCCCACTAGGGTAGTGGTGATCTGTCGACGAGGCGGGCTGGTCCGGCTGGTGACGGCCACAGATGAAGGGTGCCGCACCCCAGCTCCGCGGAACTCCCCACTAGGGTAGTGGTGATCTGTCGACGAGGCGGGCTGGTCCGGCTGGTGACGGCCACAGATGAAGGGTGCCGCACCCCAGCTCCGCGGAACTCCCCACTAGGGTAGTGGTGATCTGTCGACGAGGCGGGCTGGTCCGGCTGGTGACGGCCACAGATGAAGGGTGCCGCACCCCAGCTCCGCGGAACTCCCCACTAGGGTAGTGGTGATCTGTCGACGAGGCGGGCTGGTCCGGCTGGTGACGGCCACAGATGAAGTGTACCGCACCCCAGCTCCGCGGAACTCCCCACTAGGGTAGTGGTGATCTGTCGACGAGGCGGGCTGGTCCGGCTGGTGACGGCCACAGATGAAGTGTACCGCACCCCAGCTCCGCGGAACTCCCCACTAGGGTAGTGGTGATACCCTGGAGAAAGGTAAAGGAAGCTGAAGTAAACCCCTCGATACCACTGGTATTTTGAAGGTCATGGTTACCTTGAGACTGAAAAGCAAAGTGGTGACGAAAGTCAATAAAAGAAATACATCATTGAGCAGTGGCTGATCCAGAGGAAGGGCCATGAGGCCATGCCTCACCCCGTTGGCCTTCGGCCCAAAGGGATTCACTCGGGTCGTTGAACTTGCTGCGTTGCAACAATGGCATGGTGAAGCAAACAATAAATTAGGCGCTCCAGACGACGGTGGTTGACCCGGCCAGACGTGAAGGGTCCCCGGGGTCCCAGGCCGATGTGAAAGATCCCTGGGCCGACGTGAAGGGTCCCCGGGCCGACGTGATGTGTGCCCGGGTCCACGTGAAGGGTCCCCGGGCTGACATGAAGGGCTTCCCTGGGTGGACGTGGAGGATACCCGGACCAACGTGAAGGATCCTCGAGCCGACGTCAAGGTTCCCCGGACAGAAAGAGGGACAACGAAGAAGATGCAAAGCCGATGAACAAGATCCCGAGAGTCAACGGAGAGTGTCCACGGGCAGATGTGGAGGACCCGAGTTTGACCAACGTGAAGTAACCCTGGGCTGACATGAAGGGTCTTCGAGCAGACGTGAAGGGCCCCTGAATAAAAAAATGGATGACGGAGAGGATCTCAAACCGATGAAGAAGGTCCAAGTCAATGAAGAGTGTCAACGGACAGCTGTGGAGGACCACGAGATGGACTAACGTGAAAGGCTTCTAGACCGATGGAGGTGCTCGGGTCGATAGAAGGAGCCCCGAACTGACGGAGATGGCCCCGACTGATGAAAATGACCTTTGAGCCAATGGGAAGAGACCCTGAGGCGACAGTGAAGGATCCTAACTACCGGAGAGGACCCTAAGCCATTGGAGAGGACCCCGAACCAATATAAAGGTGCCCTGGATTGATTGAGGGGTTGAAGCCGAATATAGAGCCCCTGACTTGATGGAGGGAGTTCAAACTTCGAAGGAGTGGCCTCTGGCCAGACCGAAGAGACCATCGGCCGCTAAAGAGGATCCCTGAGTCAGTTGAGACACGTCCTTGCCTGTCAGAGAAACGCCAGGCGTCAGAAAGAGCCTTGAATCGATGTGAATGGTCCCATGTGCCGACATATGGGATCCAAGCCGTACAAGGACCACTGTTTTGATGGGGACCCACGCTGTTGAAAGTGGGGCTTCAACCTGACAGAGGGCCGGGGTAGCTAAAGAGGGCTCCTGAATCGACGGAGAGGACCCATAGCCACGGAAGGACCCCGACCGATCAAAGAGGGTCTGCGACATTAGATCGAACAAGTTAGCTTAGATGGAATGAATAGCTATGGGCCAGGACGAAGCACATAACCCCATGGCCCGTGTATGCACATCGAATGAAAAAGGCTGTGGATAATGGGAAGGCAGTGTTTCAGGCTACCTTTTCCTCAGAGCCTGGCTTGCTCCTAGCTCATCCTTGGCCTAATTGGAACGCTAAAGCTGGATTTCGTGTCCATCGTAAAACATGGATGAAAGAAAATATCGCTACTGCCACCATTTCGTAAGTTTCGAATGCAAGAATTTTGTCATTCCATCCGAACTAGTACAGTTCATATAATTATATATATATATATTTATATATATATATATATATATATATATATATATATATATATATATATATACATATATATGTATATATATTAGTTCGCTATCAGATGCATTCAATGTAATATGCATAGCACCGCTCTAGGGTCTCAATTTTCGTATTTGTTTAGCAAACCAAACGTTGGGACCAACTGCCGGCTGCCGCCAGGGAGACCGCTGACCGGCTAGGATGCCGATCGCCCCTGGATGCGATCTGATAGAGACGTGTGGCGGCCGTGACTCAGACGCAGTGCTGCTCCCCCACCACCACCTCGTGACATGCACACGGTATGTAAACAAAATGTTTCCACGAGCGTGGTATTGACAACTTAAAGACAAAAGATCGATCAGTCAATTTCCAGCAGCTGCAAGCGAAGCAGAGGCGCTTCCAACGACGTATGCAGCTGCTTTCTCGTCGATGTCAAATGTCGGCTGGTGACACTGGCGAAGAGATGATGGGAGCCGGGCAGTTGTGGGGTTCCCATGTCATGTTTTCGCTTCCAAGTCTCTTGACACAGCCAGCATTCTGCCGGGACTGTAGCCACTATGACAGCATGCACAGGAAAAGACAGCATGTATATTCCTACACATAGTTCACTCACACTTCCGATGGCACAAGTATTGAACACAGCAGTCGATAGGCACACCAGGTAATACTGGTGCGATGGTAGCCGTCAAGCCACTGGCGACTTCAAACACACGTGCGAAAACACACTTTTCACGTATGTGCAACAAAACGCCCATGCCTCATTTTCACAGTCGAACATCATTTTCACCATTTTCACGACACGTAGCACGTATCTACACTCGGAGCGAGTACACATTACGGTAGTCACTTGTGTGAGGGAAGTATCAACTGCGGAGAAATCCTAACGTCATCTTTCTGAAATTTCATTCACGAAATACCACCATGCATCGTCAGACCACCCCCAAACTCAAGAACGCACCAACGGACTCCCAATGCAGACCCCACGTCAATCACAGCTGCACGCTCTTACAACTCTCCATCATGTCATGTTGCCTTTGGCCGGGCGAAAAGCCGGGTTCCAGGACAAAGCGGGTAGGGCGACTTACGACCCGGGGGTAGGTGGTTCCCCAGATGCGACACATATCGTCAGCTGCCCAATTGCCGCACAAAACGACAAGCTGAGGCGTCCCGTTGCCTGACGCCGTTCCCCGACACCACGGGATGATCTCGAGTCGCCGACTGGGCCCGGCGGTACCCCGCACATTTCGTGCGGTCTGGGGTGGGGGTAGGGGGGGTGGGGGGCGGCGACAGGCCCGACGGCACCCCGCACATTCACCGTCTGCGGTGGAGGGGGGGCGAACTGGCGCAATGGCAATTCCAGGTGTGAGCAAACCACAAGGTGGCGCCGGCGCCAGTGGCTCTGACCGTGACCTGCCTGGCCACGTGCTCAGACCCTCCTGGCTATGAGGCGGTCGCGACTGGCGCCGGCGCCAGTGGCTCTGACCGTGACCTGCCTGGCCACGTGCTCAGACCCTCCTGGCTATGAGGCGGTCGCGACTGGCGCCGGCGCCAGGGGCTCTGATCGTGACCTGCCTGGCCACGTGCTCAGACCCTCCTGGCTGTGAGGCGGTCGCGACTGGCGCCGGCGCCAGGGGCCCTGATCGTGACCTGCCTGGCCACGTGCTCAGCTGCGGAAGAATCACGGCCAGACCGGACCGGCAGACAGTGTTCATCAGAACGGATGACGGCTCCACAAAGACCAATGCACCAGCCTGCACATGCACACACAAACGTACACAGACACACATACACACGCACACAGACACACACACACACACGTACATAGACACAGATACACACACACACGTACATAGACACATATACACACGTACACAGACACACACACACATATATATATATACACACACACACACACGCGCGCGCGCACACTACCGGACGATGGAGCGGTAGTTGTCCCCGCTTCAGGTCATGTGACTAGAACATGGGCGCACCTCGCGGGGGAGGGGAGGGGGGTCTGGTTCAGCGAGTGGTGCACGACGACAGTCTCAGTTATGAGCCAATCTGTGACAGCTTTTGTGTGGTGGTCCCACGCACCCACTGCGTTTTTCGCGAACACGTTTCTGCTTGGATCTTGTTATTGCGCACAGATCGACTACGATACATCACCGGCGAAAATGAAGGCCGTTAACCTTAGTCCCGGCACTGTGCGGCAATGTTATAACTGTAACGTCATCCCCCTTCCCACCGGTGAATTCAGTACGGCGTATCACGCCAAATTAGCAGCACTGCGATGCTATGGTGTGTGAGTGGCGAAATCCGGCGGTAAGCGTGAATTTGGTGGCAGTCCGCACTACTCTGCTGCAACCCCAGCCGAGCGAAGCACCGAACGGAGTCACCGCCATAACGGAGAACTCGATCATCAAAAGATGACTCATCAGCACGACGGCTGAGATGCCACACCACACAGTACTGGTGTCCTGCTGAGATGCCACACATCACACTGCTGACGTCCTGCGGAGATGCCACACCGCACACCGCTGGCGTCCTGCTGAGATGCCACACCTCACACTGCTGACGTCCTGCGGAGATGCCACACCGCACACCGCTGGCGTCCTGCTGAGATGCCACACCCACACCGCTGGTGTCCTGCGGAGATGCCACACCTCACACCGCTGGTATCCTGCTGAGATGCCACACCTCACACCGCTGGCGTCCTGCTGAGATGCCACACCTCACACTGCTGACGTCCTGCGGAGATGCCACACCCACACCGCTGGCGTCCTGCTGAGATGCCACACCCCACAGTGCTGACGTCCTGCGGAGATGCCACACCTCACACTGCTGACGTCCTGCAGAGCGGAGATGCCACACCCACACCGCTGGCGTCCTGCTGAGATGCCACACCTCACACTGCTGACGTCCTGCGGAGATGCCACACCTCACACTGCTGACGTCCTGCTGAGATGCCACACCCCACAGTGCTGACGTCGAGCTCGCAGCCTGCGGGCACAGACCGGTACGGCCGTCGCGCCGCCCCCAGGACTGTATGCAGCGCCAGCTCGAGCTGCCCCAGGCGTGGTCGGCGATACTGTGCCGGCCGACTAGCCGGCGCGCGGGCACCTGTCGCGTCCCAGCGGGGGAGGCGCCGGCCGGTCCATCGCGCGGTACACAACACACGAGCTGCTGCCACACGGGCCTGCTGTGTTGCACGCGACACCGAGGTCAGTGCGGGTCACACGTCTCGCCAGTGACGTCACCATTGGGGCCCAACAACTCGTGTCGCACCCTGCACACTTGGGCACACGATCACGCCTTTCGGCGATCGGCCGGGCCTTTCAGACAGGCTGGCTGCGCGCACCAAATCGCCAGCCGCAACGGTCCCCGATCATGGCACTTCGGTAAGGCACAGGGAATGCTAGTGGCTGTTCTAGGTCCTCAGCCGTGGGCCCTAATCCTAGAACGGTCCAATTTAATCGCACTGAGCACACGGGATCGCGACGAGTTGTGTTTATCTCGCGCTGACCAGACTATGGCCAGAACTTGCACAGGTGCCGAACACGGCACTAAATGAGAGCAGACTGTCCTGCGGGTCCGTCGCTCTGTCCGCGCTCTCTCATGCTTCGTTGTGGGCCAGACGCGGCCAGTCCTATAGCCTGTCAGAGACCTTGACGCCGTGCAGTGTCTCTGCCGGCGGACATGCAATCTGGCTGAAAATGCAATCGGCGGCGTCTGACTTGTTGCGGACACATGCGAGGCCGCTATTCATGGCTCACTGTAATCTCCGGATGTGCTCAGACTAGACTCATGGCTGGCTGCCGGCCGCTTCGGAATCCGGAGGCGGGCAGCAAGGGCTCGATCCTGGTCGCTGCGGATGCCTCCGCTGTTTCATACTTCCAGGGGCCTCCAGCACTTCCAAGGAACGCTCCACAAAAGTCCCCGGGGTTCGGCTTGGGCTTGTGGCTCTTCACAGCCTGAGCTCATGCACCCAGTCCTGGATCGAGACGGTGTAAGCTGACCAGGACAAGAAGGTGTGTTGTCCTTTCTCGAGACTGACATGTTGCATGCTTTCGCCCAGCCGGGAATTGGCACACTATCCCCAGATCAAGATGCACAGCTGGTGTGCACTCTCCTCGGGGCACAGCTGGTGTGCACTCTCACTGGACCCAGGTGATGCACATTCTGACTGGACCGGGATGCTGTACACTCTCTCCAGGCTGAGGTGCCATCGCCTCTCCCCAGGCCGGGATGGATGTCGTGTCCTCTCACCAGGCCGATATAGCCTGGTGTGAGGTGGTGACCTTACTGGCCGCTGGTCGGCTGGCTTCGGACCTCGCGGGCGCACCGACCAGCGGTGGTAGTCACAACGCCTCGTCTCCCGGCTGGCCGTACGGCACGTTCTGGTAGCCGTAGTAGGATGGCCGACTCTTGGTGCCCCCGTTGCCGTTGCCGTTGCCGGTGCCGGTGCCGTTGCCGGTGCCGGTGCCGTTGCCGGCCGCCCCGCCGGCTGCGCCCGAGCCGGGCCGACGTCTCCGCTTGAAGAAACCGAGCTGGAAAGACGGCCGGTTTATGGACGTGTACGACAGGGTGTCCTAGTGAAGCGTGTTCATCACTGAGGAAAGAGCACCTAAATCAGACTGAACGTGGCTGGTACTGACGGACGAGCGGCAGTATGAGACTGAGAGTGTTTGTCATTGAGGAACGAGCACCTATATCAGACTGAGCAAGCTTGGCACTGATGGACGAGCAGCTATATCACACGTGATGACACATCACAAGCGATACACATTAAACATCACATATGCATATCAATATGCAATATACCGGCCGATGAAATACCAAGAAAGCGACCACTAGCCATTAAGCTCATGACACGTGAATGAAAGATGGTGCCCACTTAGCACTCTTATCCGATATTTGTGTCTTGGAGTTAGTTGCAGCTGCGTTCATAACTGACCTTGTACATGCTGCATAGTTGCATTGACAACTGACCTTGTATAGAATGTATGGCTTGGTTGACAATTAACCTTGTACAGGATGCACAGCTGTGTTGACAACTTGCCTTGTATAGAATGTACGGCTTCGTTGACAACTGACCTTGTACAGGAGGAAGACGAGAAAGAGTAGAATGAGGACGCCCCCGCAGGAGGCGAGCACTATCACCCACCACGGCACCGGCGCCGAGTACACCTCGTCGGAAAGTACGCGTGTTTTCACCTGCCGGATCAGAGCACATCATCCGGCCGTAAAACATATCTCAAACCGCCGAGCCCCTGACAAGTCCCAGTCACGAACATCGATATTTAACACTTCACACCAGTCCCCAACGTCACCCGATCCACACAGCTGCCGCTGAACGTCACCCGATCCACACAGCTGCCGCCGAACGTCACCCGATCTACACAGCTGCCGCCGAACGTCATCCGGTCCACACAGCTGCCGCCGAACGTTACCCGATCCACACAGCTGCCGCCGAACGTCATCCGATCCACACAGCTGCCGCCGAACGTCACCCGATCCACACAGCTGCCGCCGAATACCGCCGAACGTCACCCGATCCACACAGCTGCCGCCGAACGTCACCCGATCTACACAGCTGCCGCCGAACGTCACCCGATCTACACAGCTGCCGCCGAACGTCACCCGATCCACACAGCTGCCGCCGAACGTCACCCGATCCACACAGCTGCCGCCGAACGTCACCCGATCCACACAGCTGCCGCCGAACGTCACCCGATCCACACAGCTGCCGCCGAACGTCACCCGATCCACACAGCTGCCGCCGAACATCACCCGATCTACACAGCTGCCGCCGAACGTCACTATATTCCTGCTTTCTGAGTCACGAACGTCGCCAGAACTCAATTTCTGAAGCCCGAACCCAACCGGAACCTCACCGGAACCCCGAACTGTCACTGGGTGATGGCGGGTGGGGTAGGGGGCAAATGTTTCAGTATGAGCGAAAATGACGAATGTTGTTCTTAAAGAACATTACCACTGAATATTTAACCGTCCCGTCTCGGGGGTTCTTTAACGGCCCCCTCGGGTTTTTTGCGGATATTAAACGAGCAGCGCGAGGCAACGCACCAAAATTTGGCATACCTTTTCCCACATCAATTTGGCATGTTATGCCAAAATTTTGAAGTCAGGTCATTTAGGGTCAACGAGTTAGTCAAGATCAATTGAAGTCACCTCCAAAAAGAAGTTCAACCAGTTGTCACGCTTTAACGGATATATAGATATTTTATTGAAATTTTCAGCGTGTGCTTATCTTTAGGGGTGTAACAAAACGTACGAGAGGAATTTTTCATTTCTTCCGTTTTTGACAACGTATAAATTTTGCATATTTGGTCATTGCAGTTCAAATCGAAGATTCTGGTTAAAGTAAGCATTTTGTATGAGGGCAAATTGACTTCCAACAACGTTTCTCGGTCTCCTCTACCCATTAGAAAAGGAAAATTAAAGAAAACTTGAAAACTTAAAACTTGGAAATTAAAAAAAAAATGGGGGGACGAAAAATTTGTATGGCACTGGTCGATTTCACTGTCCTTTCTTGATTCCAAATATTTTTTTATATCCCCAAAACGAACTCCCCAGACCCCAAAACACAATATAAGTCGTGAAAAGTCGTCAAAATCTAGCCCCCTAGTGACGTCACTTTTGGGGAAAAATTGTTTTGGGGGTGGATCCGGACCCTACTCGTCGAGCGCTTTCCGATGACATCTCTTTCGTTTCCGTGCGACACTTAGTTTGGATTTTAGAGGGGTTACTCTCTGCCCCCCAGTCTCCCCGAGACGGGGTGTGAGGATCTGACCGGAAAGACCGGAAGGGTTAATGTTTTTCCATCACCGTGGCGGGGGAGGGAGGAAATTATTCCTCCATTTACCATGTTATTCGCATGCTAGCATGATATTCGAGTGCCTGCTATATACGTCGACTTACGTACACCCGCTACCGCAAATTATTTGCTTTAACATTGTTTGTCTGTGATACATGGGCGTACAAGTAACCCAAGAAGTTCGGAAGGAAACAACGATATACTATAAGTCGATTCTTCTCCTGCAACTATCTTAAGCTCCAGTCCTGATCTTTGTGTGCAGCATGGTTTGTTACAATTTCAGATGTTTACATGTTATAGCGATTGTATCCACTTTTACGAAAATAGCAAGCTTTCCTCCTCCTTTGTTTTCACAACACATTGATCTTTATATAAACATCTTTGTATAAACATATATATACGTCATCTTGCGTTCCTTTCGGCATGCACGGGTCGCATGTGACCAGTTAGGCTCCAGTGCTGTGCGTGCTGTAATTGATCAATTCATGACATGCAATGACATCTTACCGCATAAGCAGTGTAGTTCATATACGATGGGTCAACTTGGTGTGGCAAACCAGTGACCCGAGCCACCAATTTGGAAGACACGGTGATCGCCTTCAGCCTTCCACTCATAAATTCCTGAAAATAATCAGTCGCGTCAGATTATTTGCAAGCGGCCCAGGTCCGTTTGTTTCGACATCGTTTTTCCGTTTGCTGAACACACTTCCGCTCCCAATGCGTGCACCAGAGGTGACATTCAGAGGAGGTGACATTCAGAGGAGGTGACATTCAGGGGCAGCCACACCCGCTGTACAGCCGTACCTGGTCGATGGTCTCCACCCAGAGCCGGGTCCGGACGCGGACGATGACGCTGCCCCGGTCGGACAGCGGGCCGACGCGACAGTAAATTTTCGTGCAGACCGTCGGACCGCACCCGAGCGCCGCCTGCAACTCGGCCTCGGAGCTTCGCCGCACCCGCCGGTAGGGCGGCGCCACCGCCGTGCCGTCGACTGCGGGCGGCCGGACGGTGGCCGCCAGCTGAAACGAGAGCATGGTGGCGTGAGGTGACCTTGTCGTCCGGTCTGTAAGCCCTGCGATCAGACCGCGATGTGCTAAAGCGATGCAGGATTGCGTGGGAATAAAAAAAAAAAAAAAAAAAAAAATTAACAAAAATTTATAGGAATTAGGGGGGGGGAAAGAGTGGGGAGAAAATCAAAAAGCCGTGGGAACAACACAAAAAAAAACAATTTTAAAAAAAAATAAGAAAAAAAAAAAAAAAAAAAAAAAAAAAAAATAAAAAAAAAAAGAGAAAAAAAAAAAAAATAAAAAAAAAAAAAACCAAAACAAACATAAAAAAAAAAAAAAATAAAAAAAAAAAAAAACCAAAAAAAAAAAAAAAAAAAAAAAAAAATTAAAATTAATTAAAAAAAAAAATTAAAATAAAAAATATTATAAAAAAAAAAAAAAAAAAAAAAAAAAAAAAAAAAAAAAAAAAAAAATATTTAGGGTAAAAAAAAGGATGTGTGGAGGGGCGGGTGGTCATGTTTGTTTATTGGATGGTTCACGACGCACTTGATGTACGATCATAGGTGATGGCGCCGCCCACACTGCTTCACCGCTGGGCCGCAGGATTGATAAATGTCCTGAGTGGTGCGAGTGTTGAACCCGGAACTTTTGGAAACCAGAGCTCAACACCTTAGCCACTCAGCCATCCCCGCCCCGCGATTGGTCATGCTGTACTGCGGTAATGAACTTTGGTGATGCGATTTGACTTGACATGACCTGGAGCGTGCCTCTGGTTCTAACCTTTAGCTGCAGCGGGTTGACTCCAGGTACCGGGTCGCACGAGCCGGGACCTTCCACCTGGGGCTGCTCCAGTAGGTACAGAAGGTGTTTTTCTGGCAAAGCACACCGATATCAGAGAAATATAGGGCCATGGCCACGTGCCGCATGCTATAATCAACACATCCACGTTTGGTGATGTAAGTTTTCAAGCACAAACACAGAAAATGAGCACAGTCCTTGCTGCCACACGCACTTCTGGACAACGATGTTACACAAGCATGCTAAGTAAAAGAAACACCCAATGTCCACTAATATCGTGAAGGAGTTTGGTAGAGTGGAGGACGCGGATGCATAAATGCGTCATGGCACAAACGTTCGAGAAGACATTGGAAAATAGTGTTAGCCATGTTTCAGTCATTTGGAATATTCCTGAAAGCGTATTTTAGTCTTTCACTTCTCAAAATATGAATGTATACCTAAATAATGTCAGCAAAGGCTCACAACAGCGCCGGATCTTCTACACTCAACTGAGGCTAGTAGTGTCCATTGCGTAGTACACAGACACATACATCTCAGACGGGCGAAGAAACGATACCGATGGACATTATTTTCCACGTGCAGAAGATACGCTCCATCCACATGTGGACCACGGACGCACGTGCTGGAAGCGCCCACCTTCCGGCAGCGTGTAGGTGGGCCAGAGGATGTACAGCTCGGCGGCCACGATGTCCGACGGTCCTCTGTTGCTGATCTCGTACACGTGGTACAGCTCAGGGCCAATGTCACGCTCGTGCTGTTTGTCGGCAGTGGTGTAGAGGCTGGCGTTGTAGTGCACGCTCTCCGGCAGCGAGATTCTGCGGGCGTCGGAGGTGTCAGACGGACACATGGTCGGTGTCAGATGTCAGACGACGGCAGGTGTCAGACGGACACATGGTCGGTGTCAGATGTCAGACGGACACCTGTCCGGCTGTTCGGAGTCAGATGCCAGATGGACACATGATCAGTGTCAGATGCCAGATGGACACATGATCAGTGCCAGATGTCAGACGGTGGCAGGTGCATGTGTCAGACTGTCACATAGTCAGTGTCTGACGGCGGCGGGTGCAGATGACGAAGAGACACCAGATGTCCAACGGTGCTAAATGACACACGAGTAGGTGTCATGTGTCGGGTGACATGAGGCGAGTGTCATGTAGACATGGCCGTGGTGTCAGATGGACAGACTGGCAGGCGTGAGACGGTCGGCCGCCAGATGTGCAGACGTCAGGTTTCAGATGGACGTGGGGCAGGCATGAGATGGACAGATGTCAGGTGTGCATGTGACGGCTGTAGAATCTCGACTGCACGGGGAATATATGCAAGGCCGATAGGTGACATGTGTCAGGTGAGCTTGTCTAGGCGTTGGATTGACAGATGGCTAGCGTCAGAGGTCGGCAAGCCAGATGGCAGACAGGCAGACAACACAGGCGCGCACCGCCAAGGGTCTCCGTAGCGATGTACCCACTGAGGGAGGTCGGCCTGGTCGGCGGACCGCAGCTGGCACATGCCGTGTCGTACTGCGAACACTCACTTCCCAGTGCGACTGTTTGCCACACCATGATTCACCGGCTCTGTGCACCATGCTACACAGAGCCACCGCGTGATATCGCAGCCAGGTGACATCTGGAGTGTTCGCACTGAACGTGAGGATCAGCGACCCAACATGATCGACACGGACAAGTAAAGGAAACACAGAAACGCACAATACTCTGCTAGCAGTAGCCGAGACAGTGGGACATTCGAGACATGACTGGGTTATAACGGGCTCATTATACCTCTGTGATATAACGGACTCGTGGCGGGATTACCGAATCCGCCCACGATCAGCCGACACCAGAGCTGAACAACGCCACGTGGCCAGGCAGTCGAGCGAACTGCAAAATAGCTCTTCTTCTAAGAACGACACAACAGCCAAAGTAATAAAGACACGTCAGAACTAGAACCAAATAACCCAGAACCGGGAAAGGACAAAGCACCCCCAGGGAAGACACAGCTGACACTCACAGAAGCGAGCCCAGCTGCGCTTCACTGACCCCGGCACCATAAAGACATAAAGACATAAAATATTAGTGCAACTATGAGCCACAAGGGCCCTTCTTGGTTGCACTCTGTACACTGAACCAGTTGCCCACCAAATCTGTCAATCAGCCCTCCCTGTAATACTGAAAAGCAAGCCCTCTATTCTTATAATGATTGTCTATGCTGTTTTTAAAGATGTTCAATGTGCTGCTACTGACAATGTTTTCTGGCAGCTGGTTCCAGTGTTCTACTACCCTGTTGGTGAAGAAAGTTTGCCTTAACCTTGTTCTGCTGTGGTTAACTTTAATTTTGAATTTATGACCTTTAATTGCATCATTTCTGTTCAATTCAAACATTTCCCCAAGGTATCCCCTCTCCAGACCATGGACAAATTTAAAGACCTCGATGAGATCTCCTCTCAGCCTTCTATATCTAAGTGAAAACATATTAAATTTCTTCAATCTTTCCTCATGTGCCAGGTTGCTTATGCCATTAACCATTTTTGTAGCCCTCTTTTGTACTCTCTCTAAAAGCCAACAATCTTTTTCATAGCTAGGAGACCAAGCTTGGATGCAGTATTCCAAATGTGGCCTGACGTATGCACAGTAAAGCTTCCTGATCACTTCCTCACTTCTGTATGATACATTCCTATTTATTGCCCCGAGCATTCTCAGTGCCTTCTTTCTGGCTTCCTTGGTCTGTTCTGATGCCCCCAGTTTTGTGTTTAGAATAACACCTAAATCCTTCTCCTGTTAAGTCACTGATAGCACTTGGCCACCCATCAAGTATGGAGCCTTCATATGCTGCTTACCTACATGCATGATTTTGCACTTATCAAAATTAAATTTCATTTGCCATTCTTCGGACCACTCCACAAGTTCGTCTAAGTCTTTTTGCAGCGAGATATGCTCATCTTGACCTGTTATTGGCCTAAAGACCTTCAAATCATCCGCAAATTTCAAAACTGTACTGCTTAGGCCACTTTCAATGCTATTTACAAATATAATGAACAATAGTGGCCCCAGTACTGACCCCTGGGGGACTCCACTAAGAACATTTTGCCATGATGACTTTGCACCATTTAGCATCACTCTTTGCTGTCTATCTGAAAGCCACAACTCTATCCATTTTAAGATGCTACCTGCAATACCATGGGACTGAACCTGTACCATTAACCGTTTATGTGGTACCTTGTCAAAGGCCTTACTAAAGTCAAGATATGCTACATCAACCTGATTTCCCTGATCAAATTGTTCTGTGGCGAAGTTCAAAAAGTCCAAGAGGTTTGTGAGACACGATCGTCCTTTTCTAAACCCATGTTGAGTATCTTGAATCAATCTGCTACCTTCCAGATAACTAACTATTCTATCCTTGATAATTGATTCGAGTACCTTGCAGACTAGGGATGTGAGACTTACTGACCTATAGTTTTCAACTTTCCCTCTTTCTCCTTTCTTGAAAATAGGAACTACATTTGCCCTTTTCCAATCGGTTGGAATTTCATTTTGTGAAACTGATGTACAAAATATTATACTAAGTGGAAATCCCAGTTCCTTTTCAGTTTCCCGCAACACCCTAGCATAAATTTCCTCAGGTCCTGCTGCCTTGTTTGGCTTTATTTTCCTGATATGATTGTAAACAACATCCCTATCAATGAAATCAACATCATTTGTCAGATCCCATGTCACTGAACTATGGTGTACGGTCGGCAGATTGGTCATATCTTCCAATGTAAACACTGATTTGAACTGCTTGCTCAGCTCCTCAACCATCTCGCTATCCTCACCCAATGTAGTCCCGTTTACTTCCAGTGAACGGGAAAGTAAACGGGACTTTAGTCCAGAAACTAAAGAACTTTTTACTGTCCCCATTACAGTTTCTAGCTAAATCCAGTTCTTTTACTCGCTTTGTTGCTCTGGTTTTTTGCTTCACAGTGTCTCTAGCTTTTCGATACGCCTTTAGATTAACGACATTTGAGGCTTCTTTAAAGACTCTAAATGCAGTTTTCTTAGCCTTAATTGCTTTTATCAAGTCTGGTGAAAGCCATGCTGGCTTTCCTACCCTTCTTTTGCGTCTTTGCTTATGGGGGACGTGTCTAATCTGAGTTTCCTTCAAGTAAGATTTGAACTTTTCCCACATTTCACAGGCATTTAAATTGGAGAATTCGTAGCTGGGTGTGGATCCCTTTGCCATAGGGGCGAGCACAGCTGTGCTTCACTGACCCCGGCACCAGTAGCTCGGTGTGGATCCCTCTACCATAGGAGCGAACACAGCTGCGCTTCACTGACCCCGGCACCAGTATCTCGGTGTGGATCCCTCTGCCACAGGAACGAACCCAGCTGATGAGCACTTCACTGACCCCAACACCAGTAGCTCGGTGTGGATCCGAATGGGCAGTGTCAATGAGACGTCGTTGTCGCTCCTGGAGGTGGCCGGCTCGTGGTTGGTGCTGTTGACCGACATACTGAACTGGTAGTCGCGCTGCATCTCCTCTGACGTACTTTGTGGCATCAGGTGCAGGAAGAAGTGGACCTGTCGAAGAGGATGCTGGAGCATGTTATTTTGCCGGTGGGACTGCCAAGTTATATATACCCGTTGGTCGGGTTATTTCGTGCTATTGCTTACTTCTACCATTTACCCCACAAGCGTAGGAAACGGTTCCAGCGTTCCGTCGTCACATTCCGTCCAAAAATACCAGTCAGTATAAAAATACTGACGTCATATGTCGTTCTTTGTCCCTTCATCACGATGTCTGCGTCAAGATGTCGTGGATTCCGCAAGAACATGCTGTCCTGGCCATGTCCTGTGCGAATTAGTGCAGCATGACGACGAGCTTGGGACCTTGTGATCGGACCACGATAGACATCACAAATCCGCCCGTAATTTTGCAAAGGGAATACGATTGGACTGAGTTCCACAAAAAAACGCTTCTGTGGGCGTTTGTGTCACTAACGGTGAGGCTTTCCACAGTGAAGTTTGCACAAATGCAAATATAAATGGTTAACATAACTCATGCGGCGCGAAACTTGCTAGAACGCTCCGTGGTTCTAACATGCCGGGCATGCGACATTACACACTGCGGAATCTGCAGAGTCACTGCAACAAAGAACGCACCCAAAGTCCCAACGACAAGCGTACCTGTCAAGGTTATGCAATTGATGTTGATATCAACCGTGCTAGCTGAACCCTTGGACCGATCATCGGATATGAGAAATGCGATCCTATAAGAGTTATCAGCAAAACATAAATATGGCCATGAATGAAATAAATGGTGTCTGCCACCAATGGTTTCTACCGCATGAAACACCAATTATTTAGCATGTATTTTGCTGTATGTGGGTGGAACATGCATTCGTTTCACCCAAAATACAGCAAAATACAGTTAAAGTAGCATCTAATATTCGGATCTTGGGTCACAATGTGGCAAACACTGACAGCAGGCCATTTTGGAGCAGCAGGGAGCCTCCATCCCACCGCAGCGGGACATCCTCCAATGGTCAAAAGCCTTCGTCACACAACAGGAGGCAAGCTTAAAGTAGCCGGTACTCTCCGTCAGACTGTACTAGGCCCATGCAGCATGGATCAGGGACATTTTAGCATTATGGCCTTCTTTTTCTACTTTGCTTTCTCGCTGCCTGCCTTCCTGTGGAAAGTGGCCAATATTTCTTCAGGCACGATGGCCAGCGGTGGCACTAGCGTATGCACACATCGCGCAGACCCCGTGGGATTTCAGTAAGTCGCCGGTTCAGCTCATGTTTTGGTGGCAAACCCAGGCTAACATCACGGCGTGACGACGAGAGGCCTCTGGCGGTCCCCACGGCCTCGGGCACCCCGTGCCGATGTACGTGTCGCGGACGTCCAGCACCTTCGAGGTGGCGGGCAGTGGGTTTCCGAGGTCGCAGTGCAGCATCTCGGCTCTCTCGTCGGCGGTGAGGGAACAGAGCACGGGCAGGGCCGACGAGTCGTTGGCGCGCTCCGTCACCACGTAGTCCACACCTGTGGTGTCGGTCACAGACGGTCAGCCAACATTTGTCTCCCAAACGTAGTCCACGCTTGTGGTGTCGGTCGGAGATGGCCAGCCACCATTTGTCTCCCGAACTTCACGAGGGAGAATGATGCAGGATCCTAGGACTATCTTTTCAGTCGGAGACAAATCGCTTGGGTGCATCAGAAGGTTTAAAGCTCGGTTCGTTTTTGTTTACGTTCCATCATCTCTCCTCTCTGGATACAATTTTAGAAAATGCGCGTACATTAGCACAAAGGATGATTACTTTCGGTAGTTGTCAGTGGCATGCTGAAGTTTCGGATGCGTAGATCGTATTTAGCATGAAAACACACATTTAGACAACACCGTAGTTAATCTCAACAAACATATTTAAATCACATATGTTTGTGCCGAAGGTGGTTCAATATTATCGAAATGCTTGCTATAACATCTATCACACTGCGAGCGGCACGTACTGGAGAACACTGCGCCGAATCACCGAAATCGGTGCTCGTTGTTAAATGCGTGCATTTATATCAGAACAGGACGCACCAACTCGCAATGTGCCATCGCCACGGTCGCCACGGATAATAAATACGATAAAAAGCCCACCGAAATTATCCAACTTAAGAACCTTAGAGTATTGTGCAACTAAAGAATAGTTCTTGTCATGCGCATCACGGCCACCATATGGAGCCTAACTGTTTACCGACGGGTAAAGTCAGGAAGAACATGGCCTCAAAGGCGTCCTCCCTGGTGTTGAACACGGTAACGTCCAGGGTGAGCCTCTCTCGACTTCCTAGCAGATAGGTGCTGTGGCTCCTGCAAGAGTAAATCGAGTCAAGAGGAGACCGCAGCCAAGTCAGGAGACAATGACATACCAGTTGAGAGAGACAGTCACAGGCTTAGTCAAGAGACAACAATCGAGTCAGGTGACAGCCACAGTCGAGCCAGGAAGCAACCACAGCCGAGTTAGGAGACAGCCATGGCGGAGTTAGGACACAACCACAGCCGAGTTAGGAGACAGCCATGGCTGAGTTAGGACACAAATACAGCCGATTCGGGAGACAAACACAGCCGAGTCGAGAGACGACCACAGGCGAGCCAGGTGACAGTCGTAGCCGAATGGTGAGACAAAAACAGCCGAATTGGTAGACAAACACAGCGGAGTCAGGTGACAGCCACAGCCGAGTTGGGAGATAATCACGGCCGTATCAGATGGCAGCCACAATCAGTTTCAACAGTCACATCAGTCAAACCAGGAAGAAAAATGAATTCGGCTTTGGATCAGCTCTGGTAAGAAAACAAGTTCTGCCATCTGATAGGGTCCCGATATGATGCTAATATGCATGCGGACCCTAGTTTTTGCTTGCTGCACCTTCCATGGTCTTTGCCACGCTGTGATTTCCGCAAGGTCTATATGCTTGTAATGCGGCCATGGGTCTCAATTACTATGCCATTCCACGCCATTGGTGAGGAATGGTGAGGCCTGGTGTCGCTACATCAAGATCCGTAGCGGAGACTATCGGTCTGAGCATGAGGTCTGCATCTAGCCCACGGTCAGGTGGCGCTGACTAACCAACGACTGACGGAGGGCTGCCGAATTTAACTCATATTGTACTCGTGCGCTTCTGAGGTTAGCCTACGGCTCATGGACGAGTCGCTGACCTGCTTACTTCACTATTCGGCAGCGGGACCCTGGGTGCACTTCAGGCACGGCAATCAGCCGTGGTGTTTCGGTAAGCCGTCGGCTCAGGTCATGTTTTGTTAGCGAGCCCCCGGGGAAACATCAAGCTCTGACGAAGAGCCGCCGAGTTTAGCTGCTGATTTGGCAGCGAAGTGCTGAGCTTAGCCCTACTTGGCGGTGAGCCGCCGAGTGTAGCTCACGGTCTGGCGGTGAGCTGAAGATCGGGCACGCAGACATCGTCCCGTCCGCAGTTCTTCTGGATGGAGATGGTGTCGCTGGCCATTGGCGAGTGGTCCAGGTTCAGAATAGGCTGCAGCGGGCCTCTCTGGCGGCTCGGCTTCCGGTGCACCAGGCTGTAGTGCACCTCAGTCACCAGCGGCGTCAGCTTGTCACGCACCGTGTCCTGCGGGCGGAGTCGGCGGCGGCGTCAGCCTGTCATGCACCGTCAGCTTGTCACGCACCGTGTCCTGCGGGCGGAGTCGGCGGCGGCGTCAGCCTGTCATGCACCGTCAGCTTTTCACGCACCGTTTCCTGCGGGCGGGGTCGGCGGCGGCGTCAGCCTGTCATGTACCGTCAGCTTGTCACGCACCGTGTCCTGCGGACGGAGTCGGCGGCGGCGTCAGCCTGTCATGCACCGTCAGCTTTTCACGCACCGTGTCCTGCGGGTGGAGTCGGCGGCGGCGTCAGCCTGTCATGCACCGTCAGCTTGTCACGCACCGTGTCCTGCGGGCGGAGTGGGCGGCGGCGTCAGCCTGTCATGCACCGTCAGCTTTTCACGCACCGTGTCCTGCGGGCGGAGTCTGCGGTGTGAGCTTGTCATGCACGATGTCCTCAGGATGGAGTCGGTGGCAGGGTCAGCTTGTTATGCCTATGTGCTGCGGGTGGGGATTAGCATACGCGGGTATGACCAACAAGTATGTCATAGTCAGGTATGACCAGCATTGGAAATACCGGGCCGTTCTTGATTTGAGTACCGAAGAGAACCAGTGGACACATAGTTCTTCTTACGCCTTGTTGCCTGGCCAAACCAATAGCCTTGACCGTCCACCGCACGGCTCCCTGGTCACGTAGCTGAGCTCGCCGGTCCGGTGGTAGCGTGTCAGAGGAATCCGGCTACGTTTGTTCTCGGGAGATCGAGTCCAGCTTAGTCTAATATTTCCTATTCTAGGCGTCACACTTGTGTCCTAGAGGTCTGGATCACTTGGCAATGTCAGACGTCCTCAGATTATGTTCAAGGGAGGGGTGAGGATGCACAGTTGTATGGGCCTTGCCATGGTACACGTGCTGGGTCCGTTATCAGAGCGTGTCAGCAATGTTCCGTGTCCGTCATTAGAACATGCCGGCGACGTGCCGAGTCCGTTATTAGAGCATGTCAGCAACGTTCCGGATTCGTTATTAGGGCATGTCAGCAACGTGCCCGGTCCGTTATTAGAACATGTCAACAACGTGTCGGTTCCGTTATTGGGGCATGTCAGCAACGTGCCAGGTCCATCATTGAGGCGTGTCAGCAACGTACCGGATCCGTTATTTGAGCATGTCACCAACGTACCGCGTCCGTTATTGAAACATGTCACCGACACGACACTATGGAGGGTGCACGCTGCCATCTATTGCCTCCAAGTAAGCATCACCGTCTGGATATCAGAATATGCGTTTCGAGCATTAGTAATTCGACCACATAATTGTTTCCAGACCGTATTTTCACCCTGTGTGTTCCACGTTGTGCCCTGGGGCCGGGATCAGTGGCACCACACGGTTGCTTCAGATCGTGTTTGTAGTTCTGGAGGGAGGGGAACAGGAGGGAGGCATACAAAGTTGCACACTCACCTTCTTTGTTGTTTGCTTGTTTCATGCTGCGAGGCGGAACACAGCTATTTTTGTGCATAATGCAACATGCAACCAGACACGGCAGCGTCAGGGGTCATCAATGCGAGGAGAATTGCACCTATTACCCGGGCGACATTGGCGGTCCGGAAGTCAGGGCAAGAGAGGCGGTTCTGCCCGGGGCCGAGCGGCAGGACAGCGGCGGTGGGCCGTTACCTCGACGTAGACGAAGCGCTCGTGGCACCACTCCCTGGCGCGGTCGACCCTGGCCGTCACGTTCAGGCGTGACTCGTGCGAACGATCGCGGAAGAAGAGTCGTGGTGTCTTCGGACGACGGGCGTCCAGTCGGAACTGCACCTCGAACTCTGCCGGCGGCCGATGGCGGCCACGGGGGACACGAAGGTTAGAGGTCACGTCAGGGCGACCCAACAGGGGTACAGTTGTGTCACAGGTCTCACAGCCGCCTCATGTTTATCGATCCTATCCATTGTATGCGTGATCTGGCCTTTTAGAGGGGGAACGGCAATTTAATAGCGCCGTCCTGGTATAAACCACAGAGTAGACATTGGTGAATATCTACGCAAGGAAACCTGGTGTAGGAAGGAAATTGCTATCGAGCTCTCGGCACTAATTACGTGGCCACTACACCAATGCCATCGCAGATGAGTGGTTGTGGCAGACACAGACGAGCGGCAGTGGCAGATGTAGATGAGCGGGAGGCTAGTGGCCCATTTCCCCAACTACCCTGTTCCTAGAACAACACCATTCGGATATATAATATAAACTAAAACCGCAGGGTCCCGTTAATTCGACGATATCTTTTAAGTGGAAACAATCAAACCCAGTAAAATAGCGCTTCCTGAAATGTTTTGTGCACACCAAGCTTCAAGAGCCTAGCTGTCATACTGAAGTCGAATAGTAGATATAAACATAGCTTCTCTAAAAAGCTAAGAATTAGGGTCCAACCCAGACACCCAACAAGCACATGGGTAGCTCATGTCCCCCTTTAACGAAATTCAGCACCCACCATGAGCTTGGTGCCCGACTGTAGCTGGCGACTGCGCCCGTCACCACAGTGGCGGCTACACCCGTCACTACAGTGGCGGCTACACCCGTCACCACAGTGGCGACTGCGCCCGTCACCACAGTGGCGGCTACACCCGTCACTACAGTGGCGGCTACGCCCGTCACCACAGTGGCGGCTACACCCGTCACCACAGTGGCGGCTACACCCGTCACCACAGTGGCGGCTACACCCGTCACCACAGTGGCGGCTACACCCGTCACCACAGTGGCGGCTACACCCGTCACCACAGTGGCGGCTACACCCGTCACCACAGTGGCGGTTACACCCGTCACCACAGTGGCGGCTACACCCGTCACCACAGTGGCGGCTACATCCGTCACCACAGTGGCGGCTACACCCGCCATCACAGTGGCGGCTACACCCGTCACTACAGTGGCGGCTACACCCGTCACCACAGTGGCGGCTACACCCGTCACCACAGTGGCGGTTACACCCGTCACCACAGTGGCGGCTACACCCGTCACCACAGTGGCGGCTACATCCGTCACCACAGTGGCGGCTACACCCGCCATCACAGTGGCGGCTACACCCGTCACTACAGTGGCGGCTACACCCGTCACCACAGTGGCGGCTACACCCGTCACCACAGTGGCGGCTACACCCGTCACTACAGTGGCGGCTACACCCGTCACCACAGTGGCGTCTCCGCTCGAAGTCACATAAGACAGCGGGTGACTACGGCGGCATGGATCTCTCTGCCGCCGCGCGGGTGCCGACCGTCCAACTGTGGCCGCAACGCAGCCGCGTGTTTCCGCGGCCCGGGTCGGCACCGCTGAGCCGTCAGGCAGCCGAGGCTGGCGTGGCTCGTCCTGGACCTCACCTCGACCTTGACCTCACCGGTGAGCCGTCACGCAGCCGAGGCTGACGCGGTCCGACCTGACCTCACCGGTGAGCCGTCACGCAGCCGAGGCTGACGCGGTCCGACCTGACCTCACTGGTGAGCCGTCACGCAGCCGAGGCTGACGCGGTCCGACCTGACCTCACTGGTGAGCCGTCACGCAGCCGAGGCTGGCGCGGTCAGACCTGACCTCACCGGTGAGCCGTCACGCAGCCGAGGCTGGCGTAGCCCGACTTTGACCTCACCGGCCCGCCGGTCGACTCCGACGCCGTCGTAGGTCATGCAGAAGAGCACCGACACGCACGACACCAGGCGAGCGTCGTTGAGGACACACTGCGCCGCCTGGTCCGTCATGTCCAGCAGCTTGGCACCCATCGTCTGGTACTCCACCGAAGACTGCACGTGCACCACCGGCCGTGACCTGAGCGCAGGCGGTGGGTCAGCGATGTGGAGGTGGTGGTGCGGTCGCTGTTTTTGTAGGAGAGGATGGACACCTTGAACTTGCTAACTTGGTCGTTGGAAAAATTGCAAGCGTACAAGAATGTTCGTGATGTGAATTCGCAGTAGATTAGCGCATCTGGTTGTGCCAGAAACAAAAATAGATGCTGATGGCATCAATATCTTAGAAACTATCTCAGGAGATGTAGATGGCTGCGCAGGCGCTACCAAATTATTAGTGCTCAGACGGGAGCGATTCCAGAAGAATTGGCATTTACTGCATTGATTTAACTACGTGAAAGCAGTGCAATACATGCAAACGGATGGGAGCAACACCTGATGACATTTCATGAGAGATAAGCAGCAGTACATCTTGATGCCTAACCGCAGGTATGTGGGACTGCTTTTAAGCTTCACCTCAAATAAATAAGGGAATAAAGGAATGTAACCTGACGTAAATAAGAACACTGGCGCGACATCATCCTAAGTAGGTGGCAGCACCACTGAGGCCAAGCATCATATAGGTGGCAGAACCAGTGAGGTCGGATCCGATATAGGTGACGGCACTATCTACGTCTCACCTCAAGTAGACGGCCGAGTTTGCGTCGTACGCACCGACCACCACATCCGGATACTGGTTACCGTCCAGGTCCAGTCCTCCATGCAGTGAGTAGCCGAACGAGAGCAGACGAGGACCCGTCAGTCCCAGCGATGAAGGTGTGATCACCTGCAGCATCCCACCGCCGTGGTCAATTGAAACACTATCCGTGGGGTCGCCAGGTCTGCGAGGTTGGGGAAAATCAAGATATTTTTAATCCGATTTCTTCTAATTTTGTTCGAAAACGAACGCTATCCGTATTTAAACAACAATGCTTTGAGACTGATAGGGGAATTCCCTGGTGCTTTCTCCCTCCGGGGCAACGCCTCTGAATACCTACAGTATTCGGCGCAGCTGACATTCCAAGATGATCGTCACCAAGTAGCATCTCACCGATACTGGCTCAACACTGCTTTCAAATATGCGCTACTATTAGTTCTTAGAATATTGGGGATGTGTTGTGATGCATTCGCTTCTAGCTTTCCGATATTCTCTTTCGCATTCGATTGACCTATGGATACTTGAGTTATTGATAAATCGAGGGATGTCAATCGATCAATTAGTTATACATGTTAAACATCCCTCACGATCGGGTACAGATCCAAGATTCAGACAGGGAAGGCCGGAGAGGCCCACCTTTATGCGACATCGATGATCTTTTCGTCATCGATGTCGTTTATCAGAAGTCATCGATGTCAGGTGAAGATGTGTTCACGCGTCTCAAGCCAGCCATAGTCAGCAATTTGAAGCCAAGCAAAACATACTAGATTAAAGAGGTAGTACGCTCGTCGGAGGAAGCATTTTCTCGGACCGATAATTCTCTGATGTTAAAATCGTGCGTCAGATAGCTTCACGCAACAATTACCTAACCTGGCAAGAAATTACGACTGTATGCTGGTTGGCGTTGTCTGCGAGAGAGATCGCTCCTGATTGACGGTAGCCGGTCAACATCTCACAATCTCTGACCTTGCTGGCCGGCCAACAGCTTATGCTATATTGAACGAGTCTGACAAAATGTTTCCACACTTTCAAGGGGTCATTACAGGCGAGTGTCCGAATTTTTAGACAATCACTTCGCCGCATAATCTGGCACTGTTTGAAGACGATGTGGCCAGGATTGGAAAGGGACTGGACAGGGAATATCCGCACCACATGGAGTCTGAGCAAAGGCGAGCCTGAACTATCCAACAGTTCGTTCTTGTTCCGTCGCATGAAAGCACAAATGCATGACTATTGACGGAAACTGGCAGTGAGCATATCGTTCGATTCCCGGAAGTTGATTGAGAGCTTGAGAGTACAGCAGGAGCTGGCGGCCAGCAGACAGGTCTCTTCGGTTGGATTTCATCTCCACCGTTAGCCGGCTACCTCGGTGCACCGACGCCACCGGCCAGGCACGGACGCGCGGCCACGAAAAACTGAGGCGCGTGACCAGAAGCCGACACCATGCAACGTCGGATGAACAAGCATGATGAGGGCACGAGATCGCTGCGGACCGGCTCCGCAGGCCGCCCGCCCGCCCGCTGTGACGTCACGGGCGAGCTGCCAGACGGCCGCCACCCACCTGCGTCGGCTCTGGGTTGATGCCGTGTTTGGTTCCGTGGTAGATGAAGACTGCGCCCTGCTGTCCGGAGCCGTCGTGAGGGGCGCCGACCGCAATGTCTGCAGACAGATCACGAGGAGTTCAGCGAACGCCAACCATGCTACATACAGGGCACTTAATAGAAAAATACGCTCTTCCATCGCTCCTGTCCCCTCATCCTAACTTCGGCCTGTCACATTCAACTACATTGTATTACGATGGATATCTTCAGAGCACATTTGATGCAACTTTGCGCAAATGCATCACATTGTGAGTAGAATCAATTAGTGTCCCATGTACAGGAAATTCGCTGCTGCAACCGCATATATCGATATTTGACAACTGGCCCGCCCACCTCGACAGAGCCGCACTGCTACTGTTTCACACGAGATGGCCGTAATGTATACAGCCGAGTGTTGATGCTGGCAAGTACGCACGAGAAATAGGTCAGCCTTTGCAACGGCAACTCCGCTCTTTGGCCAGTAACCGGATGTGTTTGATATATGGTCACGATGAGTGGGGATGCTGTGCAAGCCGTTCATCTCGCATCGTTAGTTTTACCCCGGGCGCGACTTCACCACTTGCCAACCGAGTGTGAGGTTGGCGACGATGCATGGCCTGCCAACCGAGCGTTTGAGGTTGGCGACGATGCATGGCTTGCCAACCGAGTGTGAGAGGTTGGCGACGATGCATGGCCTGGCATCGGAGTGTGTCGCCAAAGAACATAAATTATTATCTTTCGTCTAATGAATTAGTAGCATTACGACGGAGATGTTGGCGTGCTTCTGCGTCAAAAATACCACTAGGCAACATAAATATCGCCAGCTTGAAGCGGGCGATATTAATGCGGGGCTGGCGGTCAGATGCAAGTTCAGCGTCCGCTGACTACGGGATATTGTGACGATCATTCCGCTCGGTCTCTCGACACGTGATGCTTACACGCGATATTCTCACTTCGACACGTGGTGTGTGAATGCTTACAGCGTCCCCGACTGTCAGCTGGTGATACGGACCAGTGACAGGGCTGCATGGTGTCATCAGCCGAGGAACTCCCTGGAAGGGCATCTGAGGGCGTTGTAGCTTTGACCATCGCTTAAACACCTCCGGGATGAAAACCAGTTGATGGATTTATTGATTGTTTGACGTGTTGGCCTTCATGGGAATTTGGAAGGAGATCCCATTGAATGAAAAATTAATGGAGTGAGAGCAAAGGAACTGAAAACAGAGGTACACACGTCTTGGTTGTCAAAGCTGCAACATTGCCAAACGGCTGCGCGATGGCACTTTTAGAGCCATCAGTTCTTTGCACCTCTGATGAGTTTATCCTGGAGATGAGATTAACAGTGCAAGACATTTTCAAGTCTGCACCGCACCAAGCTAGAATTGCTGGGCAGCTTAGCGCGTCAAAAGCAGTATCGAAAAAATGTCATTTTTTAGGTCGCTTCCTCTCAGGAAAATCCTGGCTGTACACCTGTACTCTTGCACGAAAAGTGTGTTGTGAAGAATGTGGTGGGTGGCGTTGTCGGTACTTACCGTCGAAGCCATCCAGGTCGATGTCGCCCAGGGAAGTGAGGGCCAGACCGAACCGCGACTGCGACACCTTCCCACGCAAGTAGACCATTCTTTTGAAGGTATGCTGCAACAAAACGACACCCACCCTAAATCTCCCCACACGGCGCAGGCTCCTGCTCCCGGCAGAAACAAGCTGTAGATCCTGTGCTACAATCCTACTATGGTAGAACACTTTGTGACTATTCCCATCATTTTTTTCCGAGCACGGCACAATGACACCGGCTGGATGCCACGTGACGTCTGACCATGGGCATGGCTGACCTCGGCTGGCTCCGACCCAGCAGGCTGGGGACTAGGGAGTGTTCGCATTTCCACAGGATTCACGCTCACCAACCAGTGTCCGTGGCATCCGGCTTACGGCCATTATCTGCCTTTAAACAGAGCATTCGGTGTTGTAGCACACCGAATGATCAGTTCACCAGACCTGAGGAGTTTGGACAGTGCCGCCGAGGGAACGACCTTACCTCGCGTCACCGGAACGGTGCTCTGTTCACATCGGGCCTGATGAGTTTGGATAGTGCCGCCAGATGCACGTGCTACTTCGGGGAATCTGAGAGCAAGCGCGTGAACAAGACTGTCCCGCGCAGGTACTGAAAGATGGAACCTCTGCCGTGTACATAGCGTGTGCGTGTGTATCCGTAAGTGTGGGCATTACTAAATGCTTAGCGGGCGCGCTTAGAGGGCATGTGGCACTGTAGCGCAGGCTTGGAGGGCATTTTTCCATCTCCCTTTCCGCTTAACATTCCGGCAGACACACTTGTGCTTGTTTCCTACTGAAAATGAATTAAAGTATGGTTAATAGACACGCCCATCTTGAGCCGATCGCAAAAACAGCTCGGCCAAGGATGGCGCGGTCTTGGGAAATGAGCATTTGTGGCGGACGGGTGGTGTCCCTCCTCCGCGTGGGTCGACAGTCTGCCATGACTGTCGTGTCTCAGTCTCTCTGATGGCCGCAGTCTCGCGGTGGCGGACGGGTGGTGTCCCCCCTCCGCCGTGGGTCGACAGTCTGCCATGACTGTCGTGTCCCAGTCTCTCTGATGGCCGCAGTCTCCCGGTGGCCGGCACGGCTGATCTCATCATGACACCACCGGGAATACTGTTGCGTCTGACCTGACCCGCCAGAGGGGCTTATCTGTGATGGAGTCGAGTCCGAAGCAGGCTGCCACTTGAAAGGATTCATCTGCAGGGGGTCGAGAATGAGTACTCCACCTAAAAGCGGTCCACCTGCAGTAGGGTCGTCTCTTAATCAGGGTCCCACCTGAGGAGGTTCACCTGCAGATGGTTGATAATGAGACAATATTGCACCTATGAGTGGTTCACTTGCGGTGATGACGACTCTGAGGAAGGTCCCTACCTAAGAGCGTTTCACCTAGAGCAGGGTCAACCCCGAAGCAGAGCCCCCAGCTGTTGCATCGGATAGGATCGTAGTCAAACTACATTGTAGTATGCATGCGGAATTAGGGGTGGTGGATGGGGGACAGGACGAATAGGTTGCCCCATCCACAAAAGTATGCGAGTTTAGAATTAGCCGCATGGATTTGTTTGGTATATTATGAGCTTAACATGAATGTTTTCCTATTTCCCAAACAAGGTGCAGCCGCCCTAGGACAGACGTTTTCATTGGCGCAGCCAGCTCATTGGCTCCCTAACTGGTACCGCTCTATATATATATATATATATATATATATATATATATATATATATATATATATATATATATATATATATATATATATATATATATATATATATATATATATGGTAAGATCGCATAGTGCACAAGTCCGACAAACGCCTTCATATGAGATTGCACCCGCATCGGATCCCAATGAGTCGGAGCTCTTCATTGGTTGAGTTACGTCTCGAGTAGACATTTGGATAAAACTGACCACATCCCAGCGCATGTTTCAGGTAGATTATTTCATTATTCACTATGCTCTTGTGTAAACATTATGGTAGCATGTTCGATATGCACCTCCTTCATACATGTATGCCCTCAAATGCAACGTTGATCATAAGGGCCTTGCCTGAAGCTTACACGTTGCAAATTACAAACCACATACATCATTCATCATCATGAAAGTAAATCGTGCTGCAAAAACGCTTGCGTGGTCCTCACAAAGCCTGCAATAACTACGAGGTGCAAATTATCGTGATTAAAGAGTGTTTGCGTGACGAGCAGTTCTTGTGCGAGTTTGTTCACATCTTAATACGGCGGAGGCGTGTGACTGCCGGTATTCACTCGAGACCTCTAGATGATTCCAAGTGATCGCTAGTTTCGAACTGAGAAGTGGCCAGTCAGCTGTTCAATACAGAAGGCAAGAACTTCATACGGGGGCTGTTGCTTTGCTTGCGGACTACATGTTGCTGTTTCACCGAACAGGCGTTGGATTAGTCTTTTTCACCTGCGCTGGCCGAAAGGTTAGGAGGATTACTTGTTAGGCGAATGGTCACAAAAGCAATGCTTGTCAAGTCCTGTGCTGTGAGTGTGTACCGACAGTGAACTGCGGGACGCGTGCGTCCTGCGATGTGTATGTACCGACAATAGTCTGCGAGACGCGTGCGTCCTGCGGTGTGTGTGTACCGACAATAGTCTGCGAGACGCGTGCGTCCTGCGGTGTGTGTGTACCGACAATAGTCTGCGAGACGCGTGCGTCCTGCGGTGTGTGTGTACCGACAATAGTCTGCGGGACGCGTGCGTCCTGCGGTGTGTGTGTACCGACAATAGTCTGCGGGACGCGTGCGTCCTACGATGTGTGTGTGTACCGACAATAGTCTGCGGGACGCGTGCGTCCTACGATGTGTGTGTACCGACAATAGTCTGCGGGACGCGTGCGTCCTACGATGTGTGTGTGTACCGACAATAGTCTGCGGGACGCGTGCGTCCTACGATGTGTGTGTGTACCGACAATAGTCTGCGGGACGCGTGCGTCCTACGATGTGAGTGTGTACCGACAATAGTCTGCGGGACGCGTGCGTCCTACGATGTGTGTGTACCGACAATAGTCTGCGAGACGCGTGCGAGCGAACCCGCAACTTCACCATCGTGGCCGCCTGAGGCAACGATGGTGGCCATGTCCCTCGGCCATGTCCCTCGGAATCAACCACCACTTTATATTTATTTGTTATAATATAACGCTCAGTTACGAGTAGCTTTCGTCCTCGAAAAGATACGTGCTAAAGATATGTGCACGCCAATGTAACTCTCCAGGCAACAGTTGAATATTGGTAATAATCAGTTACTTCGATGAAGACAAAAACATCTAGGGATTGAAGAGAATTGACTTCTGGTGCCCGTGAACAAAAAAAAACATCGATGGTTTTCTTTGATAAGATTGATGGAAGCTTTTCCGCCCATAGTTAGGCAGCGGTAGCTGCGGCACCTACTCAGTACTCACGTGCGGACTTTGGTAGGCGATCACGACCTGGCCGGTGTCGTATTTTCCCTCCGAGTTGGAGTAGTCGGTGAAGAACGGAGCCCCGATGACGACGTCATCCAGTTTGTCACCATTCAAGTCGGCCACACATAGCGAGTAGCCAAAGTAGGCGCCGATCTGGTCCCCGCTGATGTTCACCAAGCTCTTCAGTGAGGAGGTGTAGAGGAGGACCTGAGGAGAAGCCGACGCCGTCAGGACTGGTGATCAGGGTCGGTGGTGGCCGACTGGTCAGCCGGGTCGAGGTCAGCGCAGTCAGCAAGGCCACGGCATCAGCTCCATTCCCGGACAGCGTTAGCTTTTGTCGCTCGCCAACGACCGCTTACTGTGACGTCACGACATTGAGGCGCTGACGCGGCAGCTCAGTCGATAGGTGGATTATTGATCGTGCAATTGTAGGTTCGAATTCCGCAATCGGCAGGATTACCGAGTCTGCCATAACCAAAACGGCGTTGGAGGTTGGCGACTCCTTGCAACCTAGCAGTTGAATGCGTGGTAAAGGTGTACCCATGCGTCATCAACCACGACCACGACCACGACCACGTGACTGGCCGACCTTGCCGGTGAGGTTGTTGCCGCGCGGCATGCCGACGACCAGGTCCTGGCGGACCCCGCCGCTGAACCGGCCGGCGGCCACCGAGTAGCCCAGGTAGCTGTCGTCCAGGGAGCTGGGACCTTCGCTGGTGCCGGCCAGGTCGGGGCGTGCGAACAGGTCCTGGCTGAACAGCCGACCTGTGGCCGGGCCGAGATGGGCGGGTCAGAGTCGGGGTCAGAGGCGAGGTCAGAGGCGGTGTCAGAGGTGCCCGCTGCTGAGAACAGACGGAGCGAGTCGTCTAACCTGCAACTGGGATAGGCGAGTCAGAAGTATTGCTCCACTGTATACGGATGATGTGGTATAAGACAGTGCAACTGTGATAATCTGAGGAAATGTGCCATTATTAGTTTTTTTTCGGGGTGATTAAAGTTTTATGTAGATAAGAACTCAAATAGCACTGTCATTCGCAAGCACCCACAACATATAGCAAACAACCTATCCCATTAACAACCTATCTTCTATCTATCTATCTTCCATGCCTACATATCCCAATGTAAGCCAAACATTCCTCCCCTTCAAACAGTACCACAACTTAGCGTCTGCACACAATATCAGGTATACATTTGCCAATATCAGGTATACATTTGCCAACATCATTGGCGCACGAAACTACGTGAGTATGGGGAGCATACTAAATTAGAAGGAAAGGTAATATATAAGATGCAATGATAGGTTTCTAGTGCTGAACGCGTGTTGAGCACTAGGTACCGATATGCTTGCAGTACAATGGCTCAACTTCTAT